>PVKS010011570.1:22070-56353 GCA_004027875.1 Aplodontia rufa | reverse complement strand
CACAACTGAGTGTTGGAGCAACAAAGGCCATGTGAAAAACTAAATAAAGTTGTTTCTCTTTCTCTGTCTCTCACTGTCCCTCTCTCTTTAAAAAGAAAGAAAGAAAGAAAGAAATCGTACAATTAAAAAAAAAAGAGTTGGAATTCTAGCCCCACTGCTTAATAGTTGGTAATTCTTAGGAAAATTACTTACTCTCTGAATTTCCGAATTTTTCTAAAATGGGCATGATTGATTAATTTATGTATAGCTTTGGATTTTTTGTTTTGTTTTGTTTTTGAGCATTAAGTGAAATCAGCATAGTGCCTACCTTACTACTGGAACTTGATAAAATGTAGAAATTATAACGATCACCTTTTCAAAGACCCTTGGCAGTGGAGAAGAGAAAAGAGTGACAGAGTTGTTAACTCGGATTGGTTATTTAGCTAATGTCAATAAACACCTTGAACGGGAATAGCATCTCAAGGTCTCTGCGGTACCAATGTGTCTTTTTCTCAGCACGGACAAAAATGTTCATGAATTTTGAAAATGTGGCCTGTAAGTGTCAGCAAGAATGGCTCAGAAGACATGTTTAGGAAATGGTATATTTTTTTACATTCTAATAGATAGGACCAGGTTGACTATTTTAAGAAAATCCATATAAAAAAGATGAAGGTTTCACTGGGTGCTTTAACAGTAGGCATTTATCAGCACCTTAGAAATGGTTGCCATGAACTACTTTCTATTAATAACTCAGTTGATGAGACTGAATATTAAACAGGAACTTTCCCATAGCAATATTCTCTTTGGGTGGTTAAAAAAAATAATAGCTAAACTATAAGCTATGCCTGGATGAGGTCTTGGTATTGGTAAAAGGATTTTATATAGTTGATAGCTTTCTGTTTCCTTTCTACCCAGCTGGTCATGGCCCTGCAAAAACAATGGCAATCCGGTGGGACTTGTGTGAACTCCCCGGTCACAGCTCAGGTATGCTATGACTGGGGTTCCACCTGCGTGCCATTTTGGAGGTTCTATTTCATACCAAAGCACTGGCCTCCAAAACCCTTGTCATCTGTTTCCTTATGGACCTTCTACTAAACTCTTAACCAAAGCATATTACTGGACCAAGACTTTTGAAAATCCCACCCATGCCCAGGGAGTGGAGTCCACAGAATCCAGGAACTATGTACGAGACTTCCAATCACTACTGACAGTTAATGCAAGCTCTGGAGGACTCATTGCCTCTTCCTAAAAGACGATCTCAATAAGGACTTGAGAAAGAAAAGCTGACAGAAGCCCTGCTTATTTATCTGGATGAGCAGCCACACACGAAACATTAAGAAAAAGATCCGAAGTGGCAGATAAATTCATCTAGGAGCTTGTCCTCTTTTCACCACCCATTGACACCACAAAAGAAGCCCAGTGTAAGTGTGGTGGGGCTCATTTTTCCTTAACTCTAGGCGGAGTTCTTAGCAATCGTCTTCTATTTCTCAAGGAACTTTTTTATTTATTCCCCAACCCAAAATTAGTTCCTTAATTTGAAACAGCCATAAACAAACATTACTGAAGAGATCCCTTGGGCTCTCTTCTCCCACACCCTATCCCCACACACACACACTTTTTTTTTTTAAATCTGGTGCTTTGTTTTTTCTCAGTTCTTTTTCTCTTTGTGCTCAAGATGAGGAAGGGCCTGCAGTGGGTTGGATTTCTGAAATCCCTTCATAAGTTTCTTGAAAGATGTTTATATTCCATTTTGACGGGAGAGAATTAGATTCACATTAGTTTTGATCAATTATGTATTAAATCTAAATAAGCTTCAATAACATCAAAGCACAAATTGTAGTACCCTTGTGGTTTCCAAGGTTGCTTGCAGCTCCATAATTCTTTCCTTGGCCCATCCCAGCCCCCAGTGCACAGTGAGTATAAACGGAACCGTTAATCTGAGCTGCCATTCTAGCTGACGTGAGAGGAATTCCTGTCCTTTCTTCCCCCGTTGCCTCTTCTCTTTCTTCTTTGCTGCCCCTCTTTCCTTTCCTGCCTTTCTTCATGTCGCTCCTGTTTCCCATCCCATGTCAACAAAGAATTCCTTATGCAGTTGGCTTTTCTTTCCAAACTCGTCCCAACATCATCTGGGTAAAAGGGAACGTGCTGGTCACTGGCCTGGGCGCTCCGGCTTTTCCCTGGCTCTGTTCTCTACCACAGGGGACTGCATTTTCCGGCTTCCTTGCTCTCTGGCTTCCACGCAGTCTGAGCCAATGTGGGGTCTATGAAGGGAGGAGGGTGGGGGGAACAAAGAAGCCAGGGAATTTTACCTCCTATCTGTTTTGAGTGCTTTCTCTGGCAGGCTGCTTCTCTCTGATTCCAGCTGCTGTCAAACAGCACCTCACAAATTGTCTCAGCATCTGCCGGAAACCTTCCCTCTGTGCTTCTGATTTCTCTCAGACATCTTATCTTCCAGGCTCTGTCAGCACCATTTTAACACAGCCCAGAGTAAATTAATGGCTTCGGACTGCTGTCAGTCTTCAGGTTACCCCCAAAGGTTTTACTCCTGAGTTCTGGTTTTCCCATCACACACAGTAGAACGAGTTCCTATATTAAATTCCCTCTATTCAAAAAACCTATTGTGGTTTCTGTTTTTCTAATTGGGCCCTAACTGAAAAGGAGGTTCACAATGATAAGAACAGTGATGACAACAATAAATCAGGCCTCAGATCCGCAGTTCTCGAGTGGAACATTGCCAAGCATTACTTTATTCCACGTTCCTTTCGGTTTTTATACACTCTGTAAACCACGCAAAAGCAAACAGCTGCCCATTATGGAACATTAGTGACAAATCTAGGGTATGCATGAGGTGGGGTCAGAATCTTCTCCTTAGGGAATGTTCAAATACACCATGATTGTGAGCAAGCATGTGTACTTCTCAGTGTGCACACATGTGCTTGCACATACATATATGCACACACACAGAGACGCAGACAGACATAGACACACACTCTTTGACATAAATCTCAGTAGGTTTGCAATCCCAGATTAAGAAGCCCATTAGCCACACTGTATGGTCTTTGGCTATATATTAATATATAATTACTTATTTTCTATCTGTATTCAGGATGCTTGGGGTGATGCCTAGCCATGTCATAAATAACTTATTTTCTTCCCATCCACCTCCTTTTAAGCAATGAATTTAAGTTTGAATCACAAAATCTGCCAGACACTATTTGTCTGTTGGATATCTTGGACTCATCCTAAGACAGATATTTCCATGTTTTACTTGTGTTAAAAGATCTCTCTACAGTGATATTAAAAGTTTCTGCACAGGAAACAGCAATTTCCTTTGAGATATTCTTCTTTCTTATTGGCACCACATGAGATAAAGTTCTGCGACTAGAGCAGAGATTTATGGAGTGTTATTCTCAAATGTATGCGTATGTTGCTTTCCTGTGGTGAAAGACCCATGACCCAAGACTTTTACCTGGGGATTGATTTGGGACCTAGTGTAACATGTATACTGTCATAAGTTGCAGAAAGTACTGCCATTCAGCCCCTGCCATCCCATGTGGACTGTAGGATGAATAATTTTGCTTATTCTTTGGCCTTGCTGTGGCTTGTCAGGGACTAGACTCACGTTCATTACTCTGAGAAGTGTTCAGCTGTGAAATAAGTACCGAAAAGATGAAATGGAATTGATCCTGAGCCATTGTGACCTTTCAATCCTATGTAAGCAAGGAATAAGTATTTAAATTGGCCTGTAAATCTTTTTGAGCTTAAAAGTTCATAGATTAAAACCACTGATAGGTTAACTTGGGCAGGAAAACAAGGAAAAACATATGTACTAGCTCTAAAGTGGAGAAAGAAGCCATTACGGAACATTAGTGACAAATCTAGTGGAGTGGGCCTGTTTTTGCAGAAGCAAGAAATCTCGCGCATCAAGGAGTGAGAATGTGCACTGGAAGTATAGGAGAGGTCAATGCAAATTGTTTAAAAATGAAAAATTGGCTTTATTTCAAACATGGTGGCTATTTGTTATATTTTGGCTTTTGAAGTAGGATATTACACACACACACACACACACACACACATAATACTAGGCTTTGCTATAAGAAGATTGCATAAGTTGGGTGTGGTGGTGCATACCTGTAATCCAGTGGCTTGGGAGGCTGAGGCAAGAAAATCACAAGTTCAAAACCAGCCTCAGCAACTTAGTGAGGTCCTAAGAAACTTAGTGAGAATCTGTCTCAAAATAGAAAAAGGCTCAGTGGTTAGTTAAGCTCCCTCTGTTTAATTCCTGGTACCAAGAAGAAAAGAAAAAAAGAAGAAGAAGAAGATTGCATAATCTTCCAAATTGAGTGTAAGAGCTATGTAGGAGCTATGATGGAAGATACTAGAAACACTTGCATTCATTTATGAATGCAACAAGCATTAATGAGTACCTACTATATTCCAGGTATGATGTTAAACAGGAATCAGGAAAGGAAAATCATGATTCTGCTCTCAAGATTGTGTACTGAGAGCGACTGGTTAGTGAACAGGTGATCTGATTATGGTATGATTGAAACGTAGTGTGTTATTTCAGCACACAAGAAGGGCTCCCTTCTTGTTTGAGGGGCCAAGAGACCCTTTCAGAAGGGTTGCGACCAGGGAGAAATGATGATTTTTCTTCCCAAGTGTCGGAGGTGCCTGTGTTTCTGTGCTGAACCTCTGGTGTTTGAGGTAGGTGTGCAGTAGACACTTGAACACTGGGAACGTAAGTTTGGCTGCCATCAGTAGTTCAAACCCTGGGTGTGGATGAAATAGATTTGAGAACAGATGAAGGGAGCACACTAGCATTTAAGGGGACAGGCAGAGCCTAGAGAATGCTAAATAATATTGAGAAAAAGCAGCAAGAGTGGCAAGAGGAAGAGAAGAAGGGGTGGTTGGCAAACAGAACCAACAAAGTACAGGCTCAAGACAGCAGGAGGCATCTGCGGTAGTGGAGTCAAATGAGGGAGGACTCCAGGCTGCCTTGACCATAGCAACTGAAAGATCATGGAGGGCACTGTAAGGCTTTTTTTTTTTTTTTTAAATGAGAGAGAGAGAGAAACAATTTAATTTAGTTTTTCACTTAGCTTCCATTGCTTCAGGACTTCATTGTGTATGTGGTGCTGGGGTTTGAACTCGTGTACACGTGCCTGCCAGGCATAAGTCGTTACTGAACCACTGCTCCAGCCACACTGGAAGGCCATTTTAACACACACAGGAGCCAAGGGTCAGGGTGTGAAGGATGAGAGAAACTGGAAATCATAGACTAATCTTTCAAAACCCTTGACCAATGGGAGACAGAGCTTTTCAACACAGACTCCTTTTTTAATAAACAAAAATTCAACTTTGTTACCTCAAAATTCTGATCAAATAGAGCCTTTTCTGTTAGAGATCACAGCCCAAACTTGTGAATACTTCTATTCACTTGGCAGATGTTTTTCCTCCTAACTTTATTCACTTATATTGTAAAAGTATTTTTTTGGGTCAAAAATGAATGGAATGAATGAATGAATTTATTTATTTATTTATTGGTGCTAGGGATTGAACCCAGGGGCACTTAACCTCTGAACCACATCCCCAGCATTTTTTTATTTTTTTATCTTGAGACAGGGTCTCACTAAGTTGCTCAGGGTCTCACTAAGCTGCAGAAGCTGACTTTGAACTTGCTTTCTTCTGCCTCAGCCTCCTGACACTGGGATTACAGGTGTGCACCACCATGCCCAGCCTCAAAAATGTATTTTTTAAAAATATGATATGTATATATTCTTAAATCAGATTTACCCCCTGGATCCCTCCCTATTCTCCCTCCCTTTCCCCTGCCCCACCCCTCCCCCATCCTTCCTAATACATATCTATAATTGCCCTACATTATGTTGTTGCTACACCTTTGCTGGGTCCAATACATACAATTTACTGCCTTTCACACAGGCCTGGATTTAGCTACAGCCTCCACATATGAGTGAAGACATTTGACCCTTGACTCTCTGGATTTGGCTAACTGTGTTCAACATGATGTCTTCCATTGCTATCCATTTATCTTCGAAAGCTGCAATATCATTGTTTCTAATTGCTGAGTAGAACTCCATGGTATGTATGTGTGTGTGTATGTATATGTGTGTGTGTGTGTGTATATATATATATATATCCTTCTACCTCAACCTCCTGAATTGCTGGGATTACAAGTGTGCACAACCATGCCCAGGTACTTTCAAACATGTTCTGATGGAAAAGATCACCAAGTACTGACTTGTGAAGGAAAGATATTAGAAGTATAGAAGAAATATTTATTTTTTTCAGTAGGACTAATTCAGAAAAACAAAAACAAAAAATTAACAGTCCATGTATTTTATCCAAAGTGAAAATAAAGTGGGTACAGTGGCATATACCTATAATCCCAGCAATGCAGGAGGCTGAGGCAGGAGGACCCCCCAATTGGAGGTTAGCTCCAGCAACTTAGCAAGACCCTGTCTCAAAAATAAATAAATAAAGAACAAACAAACAAAAAACAAAAAATAAAAAGGGCTGGGGATGTAGCTCAGTGGTAAAACACCTCTGGGTTCAATCCTTAGTTTGAAAAAAAAAAAAGAAGAAGAAAGAAAACAACTTGATTATTTTTCCTGATTATACAATAATATATTTTACTTCAAAATTTTGAACACTATTCACATGAAAAATAAGTAAATTTAACTTGAAATCCTAAAGCCCTTGGGGACAGCATCCTTTAAAAGATAATTAAAGGGCTGAAGTGGTGGCTCTGTGATTGGAGGACTTGTCTAGCATGCAAGAGGACACAGGTTCCAACCCCAGCACTTATATATACAGCTAAGTGTCAGAGAAACGAAGGCCAGATGAAAAAAATGGATAAAACTGACTCTCTCTCTCTCTTTAAAAATAAAAAATAAAAAAGATAAGTAGTTCCTTTGATACTTTATTTTATTGACTAAATAATGCTATTGGGCATCTTTTCAGTCACTAAATGTTTGACTATGTGAAATATGTTATAAATGTTAGCAAGGGAGGGACATAAAGGCAATACTCTGATATTTTATTCAGAATTGAAATCCTTTTCTAAAATGCTTGGGACAACATACAAAGGGTGGGATGAACTGACAAGGCCTGGGGGAGCCTGGGAGCTGCATGAGGGCCCTTCTTGCTTGGGGACTGGAAGGAAGGTGCAAAGGAAAAAGAAGTTATATCCAAAGTCTCGAAGACCTCAAGTTAAATCCTAACTTTTCAGAGGTCACAGATCCTGTCTGTCATCTTCATCATCCCATCTCTGGGCTGGGACTGAACAGACACTGAATAAAAAAATTGGCCCTCGGTATCTATGGTGTCCACTTGTTGATTCAAATGAATGCAGATTGAAAATATTCAGGACAAATAAAACACGTGTTCCAAATGTGTACAGAGCTTTTTCTTGGTATTCCCTAAACAAAACAGAACAACACTTATTTACAAAGCATTCATGTTGAATCTGGCCATCATAAATCATTTAGAGGTGACAAAGTATATTACAGGATGTGCATAGATTCTGTGCAAATGCTACATCATTTTACCCAGGGGACTTGAGCATCTGTGGTTTTGAGATCCCCCCACCATCCCAGGAGTCCTAATCTGCCTTAGATACGGAGGGATGACTGGTCTTCTTGATGCAGGACAAATGTCATCGACTTCACTACTTCATCCTGGGGCAATGGTGCCTGATTACAAGATGGGAGGAGTCCTCAGGGCTGAGGCTTTTGCCTGTTGGATAATCTAAAGAAGTTATGACACTAGTGGGAACAATAATATTTAGGCACCAAGGAAATAAGGAGATTGGTTTTTCCTGCCAGGCTAAAGCTACGTGGTAATAGTTGCATTAGGCTGGTCAAGATTCATCCAGAAAATTGTAAGGTTGTAAAACATGCTTTCCAATCTAACGAAAACTGTGGACTTAGTTGTAGAAGCATGCAGGGCCCTGGCAGGACTCCTCAGGGAGCAGATTAGAGTTTTGAGGAAACTTCAGGAGAGCAAGAATGTGTGAAGCAATTTGAGACCTACTGTCCCCCGTGAGAAAACATTGAGCCCATGAACTCTGTCACAGTCCTGTCAGGTTCAGACTCCAGACCTGTGGAAACTTTGAAAAGCTCATACTCACCAAGTAGGCCTTGGGGCTAAGGAGGTTGTAGCCTGTGAAGATGGCCCTCAGCAATCTAATACAGGCCTCTGGTCTGTTTGTCCTATGAATGGATTTTCAGAGAAACACATTTCAGCATGTGTCTAAAAGGAAGGGATGTTAAGCATATTTTCAGTAAAAGTCAAGCTTGTTTTCGGGGAGTTGGGTTTCTTGTCAATGCTCGGGCCCACATGGTTTAATTCTTCTAGTACACGAGGTACGTTGTTCTGGTGTTACTCCCCCCCTCTTTTTTTTAAAGAGAGGACAGTGAGTGAGAGAAGGAGAGAATCAATTTTATTCAGTTTTTCATGTGGCTTTCGTTGCTCCAACACTCAGTTGTGTACGTGGTGCTGCGGTTTGAACCTGGGTCCTCGTGCTTCCCAGGCAAGTGCCGAAACCACTGAGCCACCGCTCCAGCCCCCGTTATACTCTTTTTGAAGTTTTTCTCCAGCTTCATTAAAAGTTTAAGATCACTACTATTAATCCTCAACAAAATCTGCTTGAACACTATCTTACTCTCTGGAAAGTCTTTAAAAATGCTCTGAGGTGGATCTGAAAATCTTGACTGAGAATATAGGCCAATTCAACTGATCCAAAATAATTGTGTAATTTAGTTCATCAGTTCAATGCTATGTACTGAGTGAGTACTTTGTATGTTCAAGACTCTGGGGACTCAAAAGTAAACCAAAAAGACAAATTTAACCTCCATGGAGCTTCTCATCTAGTGCGAATGTCAAGACTTCGGAGGCTGAGCTCCTAATGCTTGCTTTAGATTTCCAATTCAAATTTTGTTTGATTTTGTCAATAATCACTAAACTGGTTTATAGGCTAGCTTGGCAATTGATAAATTAAGAGGTTTTTGAGTTACTCAATTATCTTTCTCTATCAGCATTTTCCTGCACGAACCTTTAATGCTTGTAGGCACCAGATTCAGATAAATGACACTTAGTTTTAAGGGCTGAAGCAGTCAGAATATTACTTCCTATGTTTGCTAAATTGCTCTTCGTTTGGCACAGACAGCCAATCTTTTTTCCTTTGCCATATTTGCTTTTCCATATAGTCCTCTTCAGATCTTCTCAGCAATGAAATGACAAGCTCCCCAGTTATCACTGGAAAAATGTATAATTTTTTAAAAGTTTAGAAAAAAAGTCTAGTCATTTTTCAAATTGATTTATTGTTTCACGGCAAGGTTCTGCCCTAATAGCACTAACTTGCTGCAGCTTCAGAGGAAATAAAAAAGATAATTCTTTTACTAGTTGAAATGAAAAAATGCTAAAAAATTCAGGCAATTTAAATTTCCTGGCAATAGGTCCATAATTTATTTGAGCTCAGAGTATTCTGAGCCTAGACAAATGTATTTTGTGGAAAAAAATTACATTTTGAGTTTCACTGCCACTTTTAGTGCTCAATTACATTATTATATCTTTTTATAAAGAATAGTTGCTTTTGATTTTTGAATAGTCTAGTAGCTACAAGGAAATCTATCTGCAAGCTCTTTGTATTCCTTTCTCTCTCTTTTTTTTTTGGTACTGGGGATTGAACCCAGGGACACTTTACTATTGAGTTACATCCTGAGTCCTTTTTATTTTTTATTTTAAGAAAGGGTCTAAGTTGCTGAGGCCTGCCTTGAATTTATGATTCTCCTGCCTCAGTCTTCTCAATCATTGGAATTACCAGTGTGTGCCAGCAACCCCAACTCCCCTCTTTTTTGTCATCAAAAACTTTTAGTGATTTTTTTCTCTGCCTGGGAGAAATTCCATTAGTATTTTTACCTTCTAATATTCCTGTCCTCATTTATCTATGATTTTTTAAAACCTTAGAATTGTGTTTTTTATTGCTGAGTCGCAGAGGCTGACAATACTATGGAAAGATATTTAAAAAAAAATAGCTGATTTGAATTTCAAATAAGACTTCAAACATTAAGCACTTAATTTCAAACACTTTTTAAATAGATAAAAAAAGATTTTCTTCTGCATGAAACTATTTAATAATTACTAATTCAGTGCTTACTTTGTTTGGAAGATTACTCTAACCGAAGAAATAAACACAAAAGAAATAAGATAATAACTTACTTTAAGGGACAAAAGAGAAAAAGAGCTCACAGATTAAATGCTCACAGAGGTAAAAGCAAATTTAAAACAGGAGGGAGGAGATTAGTCTCCAAGCTAGAAGGACTAGATTCACAGCCTGCTTCTACTAACTCTATAACCTAAAGCAAGTAACAACTTTTTCAACCAATTTTATCATCTCTAAAATGGGATAATAATGACAACCTACCTCATGGGGGCTGAGTGGGATACTTTAAACATACACAGAGCCTTAGGAATGTTCTCTTAGTTATCTAAGATGGCTGTTTTGTTTTCGGTGGTGTTTTGGGTGGTGGTGGGGATTGCTCGGAATGTGCATAAGATTGTTCCTTACTGAAATGGGCCTGGTGTTTTCAAACTGATTGACTGGTTTAATGTAGAGGCCTTCTATCTAGTTGGAGAGGGCAAAAAATTTTGAGGATAAAACCATAAGTAGAAAGATTTCATGACTTGGAGCAAATTAACAGGTACTGAGATAGAGCATTAAGAAGTCACCATAGGAAAGACATCAAGACCCAATTCAGGATCATGGTCAGGTGAATACTGAGTTTGGTCTCAAAGTACAAGTAAGGTGGGTGAAAACTAAGTGTTTGGGTGGGTAGAGGAGGAGAGAAAATGTGGAAAAACCAGAAGTTTAGAGCTAAATGTACTATACCTAAGGAGAGAGAGGGTGGGTGTTCAGGTCCAAACTGAAGCTAGCTACAAACAGTAACAATGAGAAAATCTAGGTTTGCTAACATCAAAATGAGCAGAACCAGGTCACATTGTTCTTTCCTTGGTCTTTTCCCCAATGTTAAACTCGTTAAAAAAAAAAAAAAAAGAAAAAAAAACTTTTTTAAAGGACTCAGGTATAAAAACAAAGAAAAAATATCCTTCATGCTTAGTAGTAGTAATTCTCTTCTTGTTACACTGCTATTTCTGTAATTTTTACAAGGAAAGCAACATTTCAATTGTTTTAATTTAGATCATTGCATATTTTCATAAGCATAGTTTTTTCCTCCTGTAATTTGATAATTTATATTTTTCACCCTAAACCCTTAATAATAGTCTTTCTGCTACTTCATGCATTGTATTTCCTCCAAAAAGACTGAGGAAAAAAATGCCTTTGTAGTTGATGGATTTACCACTCTTGACAATTGTTACAACTTTAATCTGCCTTTCCTAAATTCAGAAGTTGCTGATTGATGGACTTTTGAAAAGAACAGCCAGGAAGGTAAAGGTATGTTAAAACTTCATGGTATGTCTTCAAAAGTTTGGATTTTGAGATTTATGAAACTAGGTTAATGGTATTTTTAAAAAGAGAATCAAGACTTGCTCTAGAAACATTTTTGGCTTTCTAATAGCTTCTTGGTTGATTTCTGTGTTTGTGAAATTAACAGTTCCTAGTATTTTCTTCTCTGAACTTGCTGAAAAACAGGGAGAAAGCCTCAGTGTTCCATCACTGTGCCAGATCCTTCTAGAATCAGAACTATTCTGACCTAAAGTTCCTGATCTCTTCTTTCCCCCTTACAGTTCTTTTCATAGTCCTACTCAGTACATTCTTGACCCAAAACTACTCTTCTAAAACCTGGACAAAACCTGAGATCAAAAGGTTATAGAAATCCCCCACTCTTAAAGCCATTTGTTTACATTTTATATTCAAGAACCTGCCATCTGCATTTCTGCTGTTTCTGAAAAGCTGGATTGGCCAGCAGAGGTCAGAGGTTCCATTACTTGCCAAACTGCTAGAAGTAGTCCCTTTGGAACTGAAAATCAGAGGCGGGCAAAATGGAAGTGAGTCTAAACATGTTGCCAGGTAGCAGGTCTATGTGTTATCTGCTGTGAAAGCTGAGATCTCCAGGGTCTTCATTACACTAGGTTATTGGGGTCTGGAGCAGTATGCTTGACAGCTAATGCTGGAGACCACAGAGTCAGCCACTATCCCTAATGTCTACAGCTACACAACTACTCCAGTGACAACCTTTTAATATTGTTGTGATCACTCATGTTTCTGGGGACTGACTTGGCTCAGCTGGGTTTTTCTCTCTAGGTCTCTCATACTGTGTGGTCAGTCAGTGACTGGGGCTGGAGTCATCGCAAAAGCTCTCTAACTCACAGGTCTGGTGGTTGATACAGGCTGCTGGGTCCTCAGCTGGTACCATCAGCCTGAACATCCTCACATGGCTTTCCATGTGGCCAGAGCTTTCTTACAGGTGGGCAGCTGGGTTCCAAGGGTATGTCCCTAGAGAGAGAGAAAGCACCTGTAAAAGATGTACATCCCTTTATGACCTAGGTTTCAAGAGTTACATAGCATCACTTCTGCTGCATTCTATTTATTAGAATCAAGTCACTAAGTCCAAGTCACCTTCAAGAGAAGGACAATTAGACGCCACTCCTTAATGGAAGGAGTGTCAGAATTTGCGGACCCATCTCCAAATCACCACAGCCACTTATCAGCTGGAAGGCCTCTCTGCCTTTGGCCTTCCTGATCTGTAAAACAAAAACACTAGTAATTCACCTCATAGGTGAGGATTAAACAAAGCAGTGCCTGGTATTCAAAATGTGTTAGTTTATACCAATACCACGCAGACCTGACCTGAGGCTCATGGTGACATCAGTGATGATATAGTTCCAAGCAGATGCGATCTGAGGAAGTCCCACCTTTCCAAACTCTATTGGTGGCATCTGATAAATCCCAGGGTCTGTGGTTCTTATGCTTGTGAGAAGAGAGTTACTATATATGGTCTGAATTCTTTGGTTCACCTCATTTTAGTGACAGTTTCCAGATATAGGTCAGTCCACTTAAACCCGGCCCCATTTATGGCAATTTATTTCATTATAGGATAAAGTAGTTAGACTCATGAGTAATAATTACTGTGTCTACAATGCTTTTAACACCTCAGCCAAGTAATCGTCACCTCACCCAGTGAGTGTTTGGATGAGCACCCTTCCCTTCTTTGGGATGAGGAAACCACATCCTGGGTCAAGTGGCTTGTTCGCAATTCTACAGTGTAGCAAGAGGGGTGCTGGAATGAGAAACTGGGAGTCCTGATTCTCTGGTCCCTTCTGTTGTGCTGAAATGATATACCCCATTATTGATCATCGCCCAACGCCAGTTAAAACACTATATTCGCTACATGCCACTGAATACAGTATATACTAACATGCATGTGTATTTTGCTTAAACTACCATTCATTTGTAAAACAGAGAATTGACCACGGTCTGTGTAATCTTAGCGGGACAAAGTAAGTTAATAGACAATAGAGCTTTGTATGTGAAGACACATCGGGTCGCTTAGCATGCGTTTTTCTCTTTCTGTCAAATTAATATTTTCTTATAGTCTTGAACATCCAAACTTTTTTGTCTAGGGGAGGAAGAAAAACTGAGAACATTCCCACTCTGTTGGTATTTGCCCCCAGGTTGGCTTCTAGCTGTCAAACCTGTATTTCTTATACGGCGTTATGAATCCGCGAGTATAAAGGACAAAAAAGGACCGAGCGTTCGGTTGGGGGTCGGGCGTACGCCTCCGCTGGCTTTTCCACTCCCAGTCCCACCTAGGCTCGCCCGCGGCTGGGGTCGCGCCGCAGAAGGGCTGGGAGTGCTTGCTCACCGGGGGGCGCTGTGCAGCCCGACTCCGGCGGCCGGAGGTGAGTCGGCTGGGGGGCGGTGGCTCCGGCTCGAGTCCTGCCCGCGCGCGGAGGGGCGAATCCCAGGCAGCGAGGTCGCCGCCCCCGCCCCTCGGCCGGCCCCTCGGCCGCGGGGAGAGGGGAGTGGCCGGCGCCTCCGCCGCAGCCCAGCACTCTGCAGCCCAGTGCACCCGGGAGCGCGGCGCGCAGGCTGTGCGGGAGCGTGGGCGTACGGACGACCAGCACCCGCGCGCGGGACAGCCTCGGCGGAGCAGCGGCGGCAGGAGCCCCGCATCCTTGGGCTGGGCCCGCGTCCCGGAGCGCCGCCGAGGAGCGAGGACACCGGGAGGCGGAGTGGCGCCCGGCGAGCTAGCGCCTGGCGAGGTAGCGCGAGCGCTTCCCTCTCCCCTGTCCTTCCCGCTCGACCCAGCCTCCCCGCCTTTGTGCCCGCTGTCCCCCTAGCCCCCGGGGAGCCCACGGGCGCTGGTCAGCAGGTTCTGCAGCTCCTTGGGGAGAAGCGGCGTTGCCGCCGGAACCTAAGCACGCTGGAGGTCAAGGAGCGTGGTGATGATCCGCAGTGGCTTCGGGGGCGGCAGGAGAGGATGGCTTGTAAACTAAGTTGATCTCACTTTGTCCCGTCCCCTTCGTTCCTGTGGGCAAAGTAGAATCCCGTTTCTCCCCTGTCCACCCACATTCCCTCCATCCCTTTGGCCCACAGCTGGTTCCTGGCCTCAGCTTCAAGGGAAGGACGCGATGTGGCTTCCTTTGGGAAGCAGAGCGGTGGGAGAACAATGGGGCGTCCTGTGGAGTGGGGTTCAGGTGCAGTGTGCCTTGGCGGCGGCGAGACGTTGCCCGGGACCGGTGGGACTCCCATTGCGTGCAGCTGCGTTTTCCTCCTTTGTTCCGCCACCGCAGTGGGGGCTGCCCTGGGTCTCGTTTCCTGCCCGAGTTGGGATTGATTCACAGTCCCAGAGAGGGAAGGGGAAGGGGGCGGGGCTGGAATGGAAACCAGATTGGGAACCAGAGCCCAGGAGGGTGCTGGGGCCGGGAAGAGGTTGGGGAGGGGGTAGTGTGAGTGCGTTGGAGAGTTAATTGCAAACACACAACGTTTTGTCCAAGGGCCCTGTGGGTTTCTGGAGCCCATTTGTAGTGCTTTGTTCAGACTGTGGCCGAGCATTTGTTGTTGCAACAAGTTGTGTGCTTCCTTGAGTTCTCGGCGCTCCTACTGTTAGTTTGCTGAAAGCAAATCTTAGTTAACAATGGAAGAAAGCTTTTTTTTATTTTTTAAAGATTTAAAAAGTGTTGCTATTGCGATTTGTATGTCTTGTGTCTGTGTCTGTGCGCGTGGATATTGGCTTGGATGGGTAGAAGACAAATTTTGTAGAATCAATTTTGACATAAAATAATTTTATCGATTGCAATACATTATAGTTATAACCATTTTCCAAGAATGTTTTGGGGCTGGGACATCCAAACAATCAGACATTGTTAAATAAATGAATCAGATTATATAGCATTAAATTGAAGAACTCTTTTATAGTAGTTCTCAGAAAACACACCACCCATACCATTTGGATTTTGAACTGGGCAGTCATGGCTTTCAGAGGGTCTATGCTTTCACCCTTACACTCTCCCTGTGTGGACCATCTAGAATAAGAAAGAGAACACTTGTATTATGGTGATTTTTTAAAAGGGGGAGGTGGAATTAAATGTAATATGTCAGGTATTTGTTAAGCGACCTGTTTCTAGATTGGAATCAAGAATCTCAGAAGGGTTGGCTGACCTCTGGAGGGAGCCATGGGAATTGAAAGCTCTTTGAATGGAGTATTCCAAGCAAAACTGTTTGGGAGGAGGCTGACATTTGAAGGCATTCATGGTTGGTGCCTATGGGGCACTGGTGGAAGGATCCCAAAGGCTTAGTGAGGGTTAGAATTACTGTGACGATAAGGTAGGAGACTTTCAGTCATAGTAGTCTGGCTGTAGACAGAGCTAGGAAATGACCCAGTGCTGCCTCTGACAAGCCAGAGTCTACCATTAAACTGCCACTTTGGCCATTCACTTTAAGATGAACCAAGTTGGAAAACGTATTAACCTTAGAAAGCAAATTAGGAGCTTACTCTGGGGGAAAAAATGTTTCCTGCCCACTAAGTGGTAATGGAAAAGAGCTGTACAGCTACTGCTGAGGATCTGTCTTTTTTGTGGGGGATGTGGTCAGATTTTCAGGCCAGGCTGAAAAGCAAGTAGGACTTGTCCTCAGGAGCCATTATGATGTGAGTTTAAAGTGGGATGGTGTCCAACTGTCAAGCTGTTGTTATAACTAACACACTGCCTGGCAAAATGTGCCACGGGCAGCCGATGGAACTTTTTTTTGTTGATGTTGTCTTACCATTCTGGACTTTTCATATATGTTGTAAATTGTTCTGTAATATACAACACAGCTCTATTTCTCCCAAGTGCTCATTGGTTTATACATTAACAAAAATGCAAAACATAAGAACATTACTGCTGCTGGAGATTGGATGGGGGAATCCTTAAATAGCTGGTTTCTGGCCTCTGGCCGTCCCAGTGATACCCCAATTGTGTGTTAAAGCTGACAATGGGTTTCACCCCCTTCTCTAGATGAATCACCACTTTGTCAAGCCTGAGTTTAAGACTGACTCCCCCTGGTTGCTGTACAGTTATGCAAAGCACAGAGGATGGTCTGCCATCCACAGGGAGGGAGTGGGGGTGAGGTGGGTGGGTGGCATTTGGCTAAGAAGATCCTGAGCATCTTCATTGGATAGTATTCAGGTATTTGTATTTGTCCTCCTTTTGGGTGAGACTCTCCTCTTCACCTCCGTTCCACTATTTTCAGTAGCTGGACATTTGGATTTTAATTAATAGGCTAATGAAGATTATAGTTATCACTTAATGTTTCTTATGTGCAATGAGTTTTCATATATCACTATATTAATCCTCAAAGCAACCTGACAGAGTGGGCGTTATCTCCATTTCACAGTTGAAACAGGCTTGCAGAACAGCGCAGTTGCCTGTCTTATACTGTACTCGTGTAGGTAACTAGTGGGTGGTGGAAGTAACATTTGATTTCTGGATTCCAAAGTCCATATTCTTTAAGTGTACACTGTATATAGATCTTTTAATAATAGGAATAACAGCAATTTGATTATTTAGTTGAATAACCCTTTCCAAATTTCCAACGACTTTCACATGTATCCTTCCAAAAACCTTTGTGAGATAGGCTTGGAAGGCCAGACTAATGACATTGCAACTCTTAAGACAATATTGTTCAAAAAGCTATGTGTTATGGCTTGTGTGAATAAGCTTTAAGTGAATAGAGCCTTATTTTTAGAAAGGCAGGCTGCCCACATTTAAAATAAGTTCTTTGCAAACATTTGAAATTGGTAGAATGGAAGTAGATCTTATATAGTACTCAAGCATTTTGTACTTAAAATCTGTTTCAGCCCTTTTTATCTTGCAGCCTTTAATAGAACACTGCACTTTGCTCCTTCAATGAGACCCGGTGCCACAGTGTCTTTTTAGAAGAGAAATAAGGAGGGAAGGAATGTGCTATAAAGAGGAAGTGGGACATCAGAATTGGAAACACACACAGCAGGCCGTGGATTTTCCCAGCACATGCCTTTTGCCCTGGCAGTAGCCTTTTGCAGACGACATTCTTCCTTAGGGAAGTGTCAAGGGTCTTTCTTTACAGTATCCTCTGAGATCATAAAATTTCTGAACTCTGTGGGAACACACATTCCGCATGATTTCTTCCTCACAGGGGGAAGTGAGCTAGTATGGGCATTAGTATAAAAAGGGAATAGAAGTGCTATCCCTCCTTGGAGTGGAGTAGAGAGTGGTGCTGGGCAGGAGGTGCAAGACCTTGATCAAGTGTGACCACCCAGTGCACGAGCAGAATGGAGTTTAACACTTGGCATCGTGAATTGTTTATGGGTTTCTCAGAATGCTCTTGGGCACATGGAAAAGTCAATATTGGCTTTTTTGTTTCAAGATAAGAGTTTGAAGGCTGAAGGTTCCGCCTTGTTGTTTAATCATTTCAAGCTAGGACACCATTTGAGGTCTTCCAGGTGTGTGGTATAGGAGGCAGCGACTTTAATCTCCTTTTGCCATTAAATGCACCTCCACTGGATATTTTTTTAAAGACAATTTTATTTAGTTTTTCGTGTGACTTTCGTTGCTCACTTTGTTTTGTACGTGGTGCTGGGGTTTGAACCTGTGTACTTGGGCATACCAGACAAGCGCTGTAACTGCTGAACCACTGCGCCAGCCCCTCCACTTGGATATTTTAGAGGTGTACTTTTCGAGGGGAGGCAGGCACCTGGTCTGCTGAGTTCTCACAAGTGAGCACTTGGAGGAAGAGGGGTGCTCTTGGTGGTGTCACCATGTTCTTCAGCCTTTTGTTGACTGGCTTTTTAGGTCTCAGTACCTTTTCCATCAGTTCATATTTTATTAAGCACAGGGCTGATGCAAGGCAGTGCCCTAGACACCTTTCAAAAGCAATAAAGGAAATCCACTGTGCCTCCCAGGATGGTGCAGTAGGGCAGATGGGTGTGACCAGAGAGTGGATACCAGTGAAATGAAGAAAATGACTGTGACAGCTGTGGGGCCCTGGGCAAGGCAACACATGCTGTGAAGACAAAAGCTACAGACAGACAGAAGCCAGTGAGTAGAAGGGGACCGAACACTCTTGCCAGCTCCTTCCCTGGCATCAGTTTTATTTCCATCAACCTGTGATGATGTGAAAATGTTCAGGTCTGAGATCCTGAGGTCCAAAAAGAGGTTGTATATCAAGTCCCATTCCATGGGAAAGGGTTTAGATAACTGGCTGCATTGGCACAAGGCGAGTCCTTGTCACCTCCTACTCTCTTCTCTCTGCACCTGCCAGCATCCCTTCCCTGTTCAACATGGCTGTCTCACCTCCTTTAGTGCATGTTTGCATTTTATCAGCTCTCCTGGATAAGAAATGCCAAGTCCCCAAGAATTCATCCATCTTTCGTATTGTGTTGCGCGATGGTCATGCTGCTGTTTATTAAGTGCTGGGTGGTTGCTCTGTGTCCAGCCTCATGCTGGGGTGCCTCCTGTAGGTGCTTTCATTTACTCCTCATCACTTCCCTTTAGTGGGGAGATATTTGTAGGTGAGGAGTTTGAATCACTTGCCCAGAGATTAAGTTCACCGTGTGCTTTTCAGAAAAACACACTGCCACCCAAAGGCCGAGCATGCTTTGAAGCTTTGGGTTACTTTTAAGACCTTGGTTTTAAGGAGCTGGAGAGACTGCCCACCTGAGAGAGAGCCTCTTTCCTTCCTGGCTTGTTTCCTTTGTCACTGGGAGTCACCTGTGAGTGCCCATGACGGTCACAGTTGGGAGAATGGATTGAACTTCCTCTCCTGGGTCTTGTGCTTGGCTCTCAGTCTTCTCATTCTCTTCCCCTAAATAAGGATGACTTGGCCAAAGAAACAAGACCCAGTCTGCTGATGGGGAGGTAGGGGAGGGAGGAAAGAGAGGGAGGAGCAGGCTAGTCCTTTTCTGGTGGTGTCCCAGTCCCCTCTGCTCTCCAACATGGCAGGGAGTTCGTCTGATCTGCTCTTCATTCTGCCTGTGAACATATCCGGCAGGAGCCCAGGGACTAGCGTGAGAACTGGTTGGTGTGAGTGCCACTGCAGGGCTGGGAAGTAGAGGAGACTTTGAACAAGGTGAGGGAAAAAGACAGTTGGTGTGGAATGTATTGTCTTCCAAGACAGGCTGTTTTAGATATTGTAGTCAGAAAAAAAAAAAGAAAATTGACATTCTTCCTCCACTAATCAATTAAGTAACAACACTGAACTGCTAAAAATACCAGGTGCTTGTCTTTCCTTGATATCCTGGAGAGGCCTAAAAGGAAACCAGATCCCTCCCATCCAGGGACTTTGAGTCCAATCCTGTGTGGATTCAAGATGCTGTGAGATTACACAGATGGCTTAATTTTGCTGTTAATGTGGAGATGCAATTTGCTTTTTCAAGTATTTAAACTTGTTAGAAGAAGGAATTTGGTTAGGTAGATTTGATCAGTGCATGTATGAAAATATTATTAATGAATACGATTAATATGTGTTAATAAAAAATATTGGAACCGGGGGCATAGCCCAGTGGTAGAGCACCTGCCTAGCATGTGAGGTCCTGTGTTTGATCCCTAGTGCTCTGTCCCCCCCTGAAAAAAAAAAAGAAAAAATTCAGTGTCCTAATTGAACAGATCATTGTTACTTGTTGATTGGTTTCATTATAGTACGCGCATGTATCATATGCCTGTTCATTTTAACTGGTTTTGTGAAAGCATTTTCAAGCACTGCAACCAAAAAAGTCAAATAAAAATACACACACAAACACACAAACGCCAAAGAATCTTGATTGCACCTTTCCCGCTGGCCATACTTATGTTTTCCAGTATACAACTTCTCTCTTCTCCCTCATTGCTACTTCCTTTTAAATTGTATATTATTAGAGTCTGCATTGCCTTTTGCAAATATGCTTAGTTCCCTACGGATCATTTTTTCCCTTGAAAGTGCTTGAAAAGGATTGCCTCTATTGCATTCATTTTTGAGCCACTGCCTGGTTCTTTTAGGACTAGCTTCATTTTCATGAACATTGGTCTTATGCCAATTTGCAGTCCTCATGCAATTTACTTAACAGTCCTAATAGGAGGACCATGGTTTTGACTTACTTCTGACATGGTGAGCTACCTAGGAAAAACTCACTTGCCTGAAATCTTCAGGGTATTAGGAGGTATTCACAAAAGTATAGGAAACTACCACATTGGGTCAGATTCAGGGCTTATTTCTTTAGTTTTCTGTTGGTTCAGGGAAGCTGAGTTAGACTTTTAGATATTAAGCGTATAAGGGTTCAGGAATATCTCTTGAATATCCATTGTTGCATAAGCTCTTAAAAACCTCATGCCTATATTTAAATTCATCTTGAATTGTTTATTTTTAGCCTACATTCTATATATTTCATATGTTCTTTAAAGATAGAACTTGATTAAATTGGTGTTTTGATTTTAATTCTCATGTTTTGGATTGGTGGAAAGTTTTAACTCCTTCACTGTACTTGAGACCTGCTTAGTTTCAGAGTGAACAGGACAGGTCTAGGAACTTGACCACCAACTTTTGCTCAGTGAGGACATATCTCACTGCCTCCCCCAACCCTCTAAATCCAAGCTTAGGTCCCATTTCTAATAGTTGATCTTTTGACCTCTCAGTTTTACTCATAGCCTTTTCATCATGAACTTGGATTGCTGGGGCCTCACCTACTGCGTTTTCTGTGACCCTAATATCCATCCAGTCTGTTACTGTGTTTGGCTTGTTGTTCCCTCAAATATTTATATTCAAACCCTATCTTTAAAAGACTGGGTACTTGAGTGCAGCCTTACCTATAGATGGCTGTTATGTGAGAAGTTAGGAGGTTGGAAAAAGTAAAACCCATAAAGTTAGTAGATGGAGGTGTGAAAACGGGTTTCTTGGCCAACTACATGTTGGAATTGCTGTTACAAGTAAGTTTGTTTGCAAACTTCGTGTCTTGTGATGGTCTTTATTTGTGACTGTGCATTGTGAATTTCTAAAGGGAGTTACAGTGTTGGCGTGTCCCAATTCATGTCACCACTGTGTACCTGTTTGAGGGAGACCACTTTCTAAATAACACTTCTGTCGTTACTTCATTGTATCATTCTATATCTCATACCCTCTGACTTTCTATGAGGATATGTTTCCTACATGAGCTGTACGTGGTTCATTCTCAATCGTGTCTGATGCTTCTTTTTACCTTGTTCTTCTGGATCTTTCCTCCTTCCTGAAAGCACCTTTCGACCCTCAAAGTTGTGTTGCTCCTATCTCAGCCTCCCACGCAGCTGGGATTACAGGTGTGTGCCATCTGCTTATACCCAGCTGTGCTCCCCACTTCTTTGCCATCTTTCCCTAGATTCAGGGTGTTCTTGCTCTTCTGAACTTACAGTGCTTACTACGTAAAGAGAAAATATTTGAAACACGATAAAACACTAAAAATAACATTGCACACCCAACAAAGTGAAATAGTTGGAATTTAAAAAATGCCATTTTCCGTATTCATGTCATTTAATGCATCAAAGGGCATAAAGCATTTTTTTTGTCCCTCCAAACAGGTTAACTTGTTTTCTAAACTTGTTGCTTATGGCTTCCCCCATTTTATTATTGGAATTGTATTACATTTAAATAGAAATTCATGGAGAATTCATATCTTTATGGTTTCATGGCTTTCTATTTGCAAACCTGATAGCCCTCTCTTTATATTTAGGACTTTTATGTTCTTTAGTAAAATTTAATGTGAAATTTTGTATGTAAAACTCCTTTACGTCTTTTGATTTGTGCCAAAGTCCATTATGGTTTCTGTGGTTTTTGTGAATGGAATTGTTTAGCACATTTCTGATTGGTGTTGCTGATGTACAAGAAAGAGATTGATTTTTTTATTTGTTCATAAGTGGTAAGAAAGAGGGACCGTGAGAGAGAAAGAATCAGTTTTATTTCGTTTTTCATTTGGGCTTCATTGTTCTGACACTTTGTTGTGTACGTGGTGCTGGGATACAAACCTGCATCCCTGCGCACGCAAGGCAAGCGCCAAAACCGCTGAGCCACCGCTCCAGCTCTGCCAGATGGCTTTTTAATAGAGCATGAAATAACTAAACTTATATTGCAAATGTCACAATCCACTTTAATTTTAAAATTGTACATAATGCTTGTAGAAGTAAGGAAGGGATGACTTTTAGCTATTCAGAAATCGCTATTTAAATGCATTCATTGATTCACTCATACAATATTTGGTTTCCTACTACATCCTAGAAAGTGTGCAGTCTTTAATAGTGATGTGGATGTCGTTTCTGTTTTCGTGAAGTGGAAGCGGGGAGAGACAATGCAGAAATGAACACACATCAATATACTTTCAAAAGTTGGGAAGGATGCTATGAAGGAAGAGGACAGGGGCTGGAGAAGAAGAAAGATAGGGAGCGGGATATTTAAATTGGGGTACAGGGTGGGCATATTTGAGGAAATGTACATTCGTGCAGCTGCCAGAAGGATGACTTGGTGTTAGAGGGTCAGTAGTATGGAAGAACCTTCCAGAGAGTGAAAAAGAGGATCCTGAGCCCTGAGTAGCACTCTGTTCTTAATGGTAGACTGATGGGAACATCGGCAATCGATGACTCAGATCAAGTTGTTACTTCTCAGTAAATCATCCTACTAGTGGCATTTAATAGTATTCACATTATGACAACATGGAGATATTTATTTTTGGTCAGTATACCCTCTTCTTCCAAATTAAACTGCCTGAATTTAAGAGAGAACTGTTTCTATGATGTAGCTTGAATAGACCATTTCCAAAATTCACCCTCCCTGACCCTTGAGTACAGTCTCTTTTGATAATTTAAAAAAAAATTTTTTTTTGTACTGGGGATTGAACCCAGGAGTGCTTTGCCACTGAGCCACATCTCTAGGCCTTTATAATTTTTGTTTTGAGACAGGGTCTCACTAATTTGCTTAGGGTCTTGCTAAGCATATTAGAAGCTGGGCCTCTAATTTTCGATACTCCTGCAGTCTCCTGAGTTGCTGGGATTTTAGGCGGGACCACAATGTCTGGCCGTTTTTGACTTTCTATTGTGTGAAAGGGATACATATTCAGTGGAAACTACTTTGGATTTTGCTCTTTCCTAGGCTAACCATTTGTGGCACATTACCTTCTCCAGATGCTGGGCAGTGGCAGTGAGCCTGGGATCACCAGGATTAACAGCCCATGCTCCACTGGGACCTTTGTTGCTAAGCTATGCAGTTCTGTAGGTTAGATGAGTAGATACATATTTTCCATTTATGATGGGTTTGTAAGTTGAGGAGCTTCTGCACTGCCATGCTGATGCCACTGAGTGCTGGCATCTGTTGGGCATTTGAGTGTTCTGTTCAGCACCTTCCTCCTGGGTTCTGCGCTAATGGACTGCATCCTTGCGTGGGGGTGAGTCTGCCCTTCCTGCGAGGGGTCTGGAGCAGGCCCACCACTGGTTTTGTTTTGTTTTTGTTTTTGGTACTGGGAATGGAACCCAGGGAGGCTCAACCCCAGAACCACATCCCTAGCCCCTTTTATTTGTTATTTTGAAACAAAGTCTCACTAAGTTGCTAAGTTGCTGAGGCTGGCCTTGAACTTGCTATCTTCCTGCCTCAGCCTCCTGAGTTGCCAGGATTATAAGGCGTGTGCCATTCCCCCGGCCCCACCAATGGCTCTTCCAGTGTCTCAGTTCTCTCCCTTTTTCCTCCCTCCCACCCATCAAATTCACAGTGAGGGCCTAGGCTTGGCTGTAGGGTGGAGGAGTGGGAGGAAACATGTATTACACACTCCCTGTCCCACTGGAGTTGCTGCTGTTCTTGGTCACTGAGGCTTTGCATCTGGGGCAAGCACATCTGAACCCTACATTGAGATGAGCCCTCTTCAGTGGGAGCTGTGTGGTGCACTGGTTATGGGCTGGGCTCTGGACAAAGTATTGGTTTTTGAAACTTGACTTTTCTGCTTAGCATTAGTAGCTTGTTATGGGGCTCATAGCTTATGTGCCTGCCTCCATTTCCTCATTTGCAAAATGTGGGTAATGATGGACCCTTCTTTGGATTGTAGTAAGGATTAAATGAGTCAGCACGTGTAGTTCCTGCAGAGTCCTCACAGCACAAATCCTCAGCATAGGTGCCCTTACTACTGCTCAGTCTTTCCTGAGACTGGGATCCTGGAGTTCCTCCTGTCCCCACCCTGTAGTCTCATCCGGGTGAATCCAAGCAGTGCATATATAGTTTATGACTGATGTGGGATTCCAGCTACTCCTTTAACAAACAAGTAGGGGAAAAAGGTGGCAAGAAAAAGATCAAAGTGTTAATAGTGAGTGAGTCAGGGAAATAAATTGAGGTGACTTTTTCAGTTATCCCTCTATTTTCGGAATCATTTATAATCTGGTTATCTTACCTCTGTACTAATAATACTACAATAAAACTATATGGAAGAAGAAAGGCCCGACCGGCAACTGCTCGGGTGGTTTGATAACGGAAGTTAGAGTGGATGGGAACCCTGGAATCCTAGCTCTCGTGGCTTTCATAGGCGGGGTGCTTTCTGGTTTATGCTTATAGGTACAAAAATGCAGTAGTACTAAGGCGTCTTTAGAAGAAGGATCCCCCACAGGTCAGCAGATCCCTGTTGTTCCCTGTGAAACCCTTTCTTTGTTGCGTTTGCTGTCATCGCTCTCCTTTTTGTTTCTGCCTGTGTTCCCCTGATGGGCCTTGGACCATCTGTTCCTTCTTTAGGTCTCCTCTTACTTTTCCTTTTGGAAATCACTGCTTTTAGCCCCCAATCTTTCTTCTTTATCTTGCTGTCATGGGGAGGTGATGCACATGTTAAATCAGTTTCTAATTCCTTTTTTTTTTTTTTTAAAGAGATTTTATTTAATTAGGGAGATTTGAGAGGACTCTGCAGCTCACCGCAGTTGAACTGTTTCTCTTTGCCTTTTTTGCTTAGGGTGCTCAGTGTGCTGCCATCTTGGTGTGTGTCAGAAGTTTTTTAAACTTTTCCAAACTGGAAGAACAGAACTCTGGAAAATTACCAGAATACATTTTTTTTTTTTTGGAAAACAAAGAAACCATGTAAAATTTGACAAATTTCCTCAAAAGCTCATTAATTTTAATTATCTGCCTAACAAGTTCAGTGAGCACTCTGGCTTTCCTTTGATGTTCCCTTCTTTGTAATTGTGAGAGGAGAAGTGGACTTTCTGCAGTTTTGTTTGTTTACAGGAATGTATTCTTCAGCAGTGGTTTCTATAAATATCTCAAAATTATCCTGACACAGAATTCAAAGCAGGTGTGTGGGCTGCAGCATGTCTCCTGGCATCAGCGGAAGAGTTGTTTGAGAAATATTGCCAATTTCAGTGTGATTGCACAGTGGAGAGTGTTTAGACAAATGAAGGTGCTGTCTTCTTGTATCTTATACCATCATTTTATAATGTTTTTTACTTCTAACTGCCAATGCCCAATTTGAATGTAACATATGTATTTATGATAGTTCTTTCTCTGCTTTAAGCAAAGTCTAGTACACTTACAATAAAATATGGATTTGTAGAATAGGTATGATTAGGATTTAGTATTTTTTTCAAAAGCGTTTGTCTGAGAAATTCTTTAAATTAGAAACAGCATACACCCCTTTGGAGGGCGGCAGCTGTAGGAAGGTCCCTGTGTGCCGCAGCGAGCCCCTCAGATGTGTGATGTGCAGTCTGCTTCACCTCCTCTCTGGTTCGGTTTCCAGCTTTACAGTTGTTCTCTTGGCAGCAGTTCATGCATGGTGATCTTCTACGAGAACAGTTAATAACATGCGGCAGATGTTGGGAGCCCAATCGCGCAGCTGTTGACATGTCCAGTTGGATTTCTTGAAATAATTAATCAATTTTGAGGATCTCATACTGAGAGCTACAAGTATAATAGGATTTAGGGGAGACCTCTTTTTATGGTCTCTTGTATTGATATTGCAGCTGATGAAGCAGGGAGGTGGAATAGCAGCTGAAGGGACACAGGACTTCTGTAGTAAGCTTCCCATTTGTCCCCAAACCAACCCATTCAGAGTACATGATTACCAGATATTTTGTATTCAAGAATAATTTGAAGAACATGATAGGACGTTTGGAAAATGGAGTTTAAAAAGACACCCATGAATCCCTTAAAATCTCAACTATAGTAATTTCTGAATAATCCTTTCTAAGCTTTTTATTTACATGTTTAAAAATATGGTTGTACTTATAGAAGACATTTTCCATAATGCCGTATAGTTTTTTAAAATATATTTTATTTGAACTTGTACATATTTGTGGGGTACGATGTAATAATACACATGACATTTGTGTACGGTGTACAATGGTCAGATCCATCATCTCAAACATTTGTCCTGTGTTTGTGTTGGGAAGGCCGTCTGGTCTTTGAAATATATTTCACAGTCATACATTATTCCCTGGGGCACACAATGTCTGAAACATCTCTTTATTATTGGACATGTGGGTTGCTTCTGCCATTTCATTGTTGTAAATAATCCTGGGGATGAATCTTTTGGTACTTATCACCTTTTCTGTATTTGGGGTAATTTTGGGGTCCCAGATGGCTATGAAGACTTTGCACTCCTCTTTAATCATGGGGAGGGTGGCAGCCTGAGAGGATTGGAGTGCAGGGGAGTTGGAGTGTGGGAAAGTGCCCAGGATTTTGGTTTGTGTGATATTGGGGGTGGTTGGTATGGACAGGGCTTCGGGTGAGAGGTTCAGCTGGGATATGGGGCCTGTAGGTAGTGAGGCATAGAGCTTGGGGAAAAGCCTAGGACTTGGGTCCAAATAAAGTTTTGTGGGCATTGAGATGTAGCTGAAGCTGTATATGCGGGTAGGATCACTTAGAGTGGAGTGAGAAGAGGTGGCATATAAAGCTCTGGGGGGCATCGTTTTGTGAGAAGATGAAGAAGGAGAAGGCACTAAGGAAAGTAGGGACTAGCCAGGGGTGGGACGGCCCAGGTGGAAATGTCACATGGAAGTGTTTATGTTTTGGTCCCAGGGATTGAACCCAAGAGCGCTTAACCACTGAGCTACATCCCAGCCCATTTTTTACATTTTTTTTTTTTTTAAGAGAGTGCGGGACATTGAAAGAGAGAATCAATTTTATTTAGTTTTTCATATGGCTTTCGGGCTTTACCTTGCTCCAACACTTCCTTGTGTACATGATGCTGGGGTACGAACCCCTGTCCTCGTGCATGACAGGCAAGCGCCGTGACCACTGAGCCACCACTGTTCTAGCCCAACTTTTATTTTTATTTTTTAAATTTTGAGACAGGGTCTCCCTAGGTTTCTGAGGCTGTCTTTGAAGTTGTGATCATCTTGCCTCCGTCTCCCGAGCTGCTGGGGTGACAGGTGTGCCCCACTGCGCCTGGCATGGGCGAGAGCTTGTGAGAAGGGCGTAGTGGGCCATCACAGGCAGTGACATTTATTAGAGATGTCTCAGTGGCATGTGCTGAGTGGTGGGAGCCTGGGAAGGATGGCAGCTCTCAGAGATAGGTGTCAGACACCGTAGCTGTGGGTGAAGAGACAGGCACTCACTAGGATGGGCTGTGTGTCAGTTTGCCACCCTCCTGAAATACCACTGACTGAGCCCCTTGCACAACAGAAATCTATTCTGTCACAATCCAGAGGCGCCAAGTCTACTCAAGGAACCAGCAGGTTTAGTTTCTTCTGAGGCCTCTTTGCTCAGGGTGCTGATGGCTGCCTTCTTGCTATGTCCTCAGGTGGTCATCCCATTGTTTGTTGTATCTTGATCTCCTCTTAGAAGGGCCCATTCTAATCATCCCATTTTAAGTTAAACTTTAAAAGGCCTGTCTCAAATGCAGTGACATTTTTGAGGTATTTGAGGAGGCACAGTTCAGTCCACACAGATGGATTTTCTGTCTGGTGACCCATTTGTCTCCCTACTGTGCCCATCCCTCCTTCCCACGCTGACTCTCTGCTCCTCTTGATCACGCTCTGCTCTCTGTGACCTGTGTTCTGCATCTCCTCCTGGTTCCTTAGGGTCTTGGTGCCGTAAGGTTGTCCATCTTCGTGGATTTGAGCTCATCTGCCTGCGTTCATCTCTTCAGTTGTAACGCGATCTCCGGTAGCTTTGTATTTGCTCTTCTAGCCATAGCATTTGCGTGAGATGAGTTCTTGGATTTGGATGAAACCGTTTTGTAGTCCTGCCCTCATGGTTGCTCTCATTGTGTCTATCAGTTCATGGTTGAAAAAGCAAAGCAAAACATAATGGGCCATTGATTTAGGTCAAGGTTCAATAAAAATATGTTTTAAAGTACCTTATATTTCACAAATAAATGTTTTTCTCCCCAGAGTTTGGTTTGGGTTCCTTTTCTTTTAAGATCTACTTTGGTTAAAATAAAACTTAGTGGGTAAATAATCCCAATAGAGTCTGGCAACAGAATTATTTTGGCAGTTACGGTATCACTGCTTTTTCCCGAGATGTGTATTTATTTGTTTATGGGATTCAAGCTACATGGAGTTTAAGATTATTGGATTTGACACTGCGCAAGGAACCTTTACATGTATGATTTGGTGACAGGGTCAGAGTTGACTTTTGAGTATATGTTAGACTGTGTTTTGGGTTTCTGGTACGTATATGTTTACCTGATTTTGGTGGTTTTCTGGTGTATATGTATGTCTTAGTCCATTTTCTGTTGCTATAAGAGAATGCCTGAGACTGGATATCTCCTTTTTAAAAAAAAGGGCCTGTTTTGGCTTATGGTTGGCGTAGCACTAACTTCTGTTTAGGTTCTGGTGATGACCTCATACAGAAAGTAAAGGCAGGTGGGTACATGTGGAAGAGAGGGGACAAGGGAACTGCCCTGCTTTAGAATGGTTTGTTTTTGAGAGAACTAATCTGTCTTGGGAGGAAGACATTAATCTCTCTCATGACCTAATCACCTTAAAGGTCAACCACCTCTCAAGACTATTACATGGGGAATATAAGCTTTGACATGTGTTCTGGTGGTGCAAACTATATTCAAACTATAACAATGTGTTATGTGGTATCTGTCACAGTAGGCTATCAAAATATATCCATATTATTTCTACATGAAAGTTTTTTTTTTTTTTAAAGAGACTGAATTAACAGGCTTCTTTTTTTAGATTTTATTTTGAGATAGTGTCTTGCCAAGCTGCTTAGGACCTTGCTGAAACTGACTTTGAACTTGGGATCCTCCTGTCTCAGCCTCCTGAGCCACTGGGATTACAGGTGTGTGCCACTGTGCCTGGTTGAATATCAGGCTTCTAAAATCATAAATTGTGGATGGGTTGACTGGCTACTTAGAATAGGAGCACTCAGATTTCTGTGGGGACCTTCTTTCTTTTAAAGACTATGACCTCTCCTTTAAAAGGAATATTGATCTGTTGACAGTTTTAAAGGTGTACAGTTTTAAAGGAAAAAACACAGATTTCTAGCAATTTTAATAGTAATGTGTATTTAGTCTTTCAGCCTTATGGAATGACAGGAAGCCTTGAGCTCTTGAGTCTGGCTGGCTGTGGGTTTGCAGTGTTAACTTTTGTGATTTCTTTAGCGACTTAAGCACTTAGGACTACACGTTTGGACAGGATCATTATGGTAGTTGGACATAGTCTGAAAAGCCAACCAGGTTTTGAACCTGGTGACATAACAGTTCTCTTCACTGTTCAGTTGTCTAGGGGCACAGCTTTAGAGACAGTACAAGCTCGCGTGTGACAGCAGACTTGCTGGGTTAGCTGGTGCGCTCTTTCCTTCTGTGGAGTATCCGTTGTGCCCAGTACACACCGACCCTTGGCTGGGGAGCCGTCCTGGGGAGTAGCTATATCCATGAGTTGAGATGTATCTTTATCCAGACTCAACTGTTCTCAAACCTGCATATGCCAGTTGTGCTTATTGTTATAGTTTAATATAATGATTTTTAAATATGTGTTTTAAAAGAATGGCTGTTTCTATAAAAATCTGTTTGAATGCTTTGGAAACCACCCCATGGGAGTGAACTTGACTGCTGCCAATCTAGGAGCAGCTCAGGTCACTGGAAAGGACTGGGGGGACCATAGCATAGCATATTCTAATATTGCCTGTCATTCGGGATTGGTGAGTTACGTTGTTGATTCTACAGAACCTGAGACTCTTAGGATGGATGCGGTGGTGGCTCTGTGGCATGTTGTCCTTATCCTTACTCAGGGAGGCAGCCTGCTCTGGACATCCATGATCCCTGCCGTAGAGGGAAAGGCTGTTGCATGGCACTTATTGGCTACATGCCTGGATTCACTGGGCATTTGTGAAGGAGGACACTGCTTCCCACACGCTGCTTCCCAGGAGCCTTTGCAGCCTCACCATTCTTTAGAGAGATTAGGACCTGGAGGATGATGCCTTTGAGGGTGGTGTGTAAGAGAAAGAACAGGGAGTTCTACAGTCAGTGGACACACACCCAAAGAAAAGGCTTTGGCATTTCAGCAAAAGATTGGCAAATAAATGTATGTGTATAGGGCTTAATTTAAAGTAATGTTTAGGCCAGGCATGGTGACACATACCGGTAATTCCAGTGACTCAAGGAGGCTGAGGCAGGAGGATCACAAGTTGGAAGCCAGCCTTAGCAATTTAGCGAGGCTCTTATCTCAAAATAAAAATAAAAAAGGTGGGGATGTAGCTCAGTGGTAAAGTATCCCTGGGTTCAATCTCAAGTACACTCCCCCCCACAAAAAAGTTTAGGTTTGTATATTTTTTATGCTTTCCAAATATAATCTTTTTTTTTTTAATTCAGTCATTTACATTGTTAGTCCATGTGCATTTAGATAAGAGGGCCTCTATTTTGGTCTTAAGCCCCCCTATCTCTTTTGTAGCCTCCCATCAAAATACCTTCCCACCTTTTATGACACATTTATCTGTGACTTCTTTTGCATTTCTCTGGTTTCATTTCCGTTAGCAACCCTCTAGTTCTTATACTTAACTACTAGATCTGTGCCTCAGTTGAATTCCCTGTTGCTGGCTTGCATAGTGTCTTTTTGCAGTCTGCTCTCATTTATCCCCTTGGCTGGTCTACTTTTATGCAGTGCACAATCTGAACAACTATACAGAGCAGTCCTTCTCCTTGTGTCTAATCACTCTCTCAACAAAATCAGACTGTCTACACCCTGTTTATACCTCCTTTAAATTTTTAATGTCTCTACATACTTTAAATATAAAATGAACCCCAAAGGCCCATGTGTTTGGTTGCCAGCCTGTGGCACTTTTGAGAAGTGGTGGAACCATAATGAAGTGGGGCATAGTGAAAGAAACTAGGTCATTTGTAAGTGTGGCCTTGAAGGAGGTATTGAGATCCTGGCCCTGTCTCTTCCTTTTTGTCTCCTGGCCACCATGAGGTGAAGTGGCCCCCTCTACTATAAACTCCCACATGATATACTGTGCCACTGCAGGCCCAGAGCAATTGGGCCAAACAAATCTGGACTGAACCCTTTGGAACCAGGAGTCAAAATAAACCATTTATCTTTTTAAGTACATCGTCTTAGGTATTTTATCACAGTAATGGAAAGTTGATTAACACTGTTTCTGTCCCTGCTGAAAAAATGTTTTGGTGACTTCCCATCATCTGTACGAATATAATGGCTGCCTCCATTTTATTTTCCATCACTAGTGACTCTCAGTCCCGCTTGTTGCCATCTCGATGCACTGCCATCGGTAAGAGCCGTGGCGTAGACACAGTGGATAAGGTTGTAGTGTCTCCCTCCTGACCCCAGCTGTAAGTGCTGGGTCTGACTTCCAGTCCGGCCTCAACTTACCTGTCACCCTGCTTGTTGCCCACCATGGCCCTATTTGACTCCTCTGCTGCTACTCTGCCTGGTCATCATTTTCTTAGTGATTTGTGTTTATTGCCTTGAAGATTTTTTTCGCCTTGATCACAACCTACTCATCCTTCAATGTCAAGGTCCAGTTTCACCTCCTTAGCCATTCTTCTCTGTTTCTCCTTTACGAGGATAACCACTCTATCTCTAAACACGCTTGTTAATCTCTGTGTTCCTCATTTTGAAGTGAATCAGCTGCCCTGTGTGGGCCACCAGTGTTATTGGTCATGTTGTCCTGCGGTATTTTCTTTCTTCATCTAGATTGCAAACACAGGAAGCGATGGAGCTGCCTGCCTCTCTTATCCAGGGTTCTATGCAGACCCCTTAGAGCCGTAGGCTGTAGATAGAATAGAGTCCAGTGTGGTTAATCATACAATACAGTCCCGGGTGGAAGCTGAGCACGCCTCTTCCTAGCCACAGGGTACTGACCTACTTTCCCCTTCTTATCTGTGTGCAAAATATTTGTTGTACTTAGTGTGTTCTCCCTGTCACAACGAATGTTTGTCTCTCCCTTTCATATGAACTGACTGCTAAAGTGCTGGTTAAATCAGGGGAAAGAACAATGGGGAAGAAAAGTTGGTAAGCAATTTTAATTTCTAAATGAGGGGGATCTTATCTTTACATCATTTAAAAAAGATTCTAGTTTTTCTACCTGCCTACCCACCTACCTGTCGAGAAGCATTCTTAAGGGTACAGTTGTGAATTTTAGGTTTCATGCATTTTGATATGCTGATTTATAGTCTATTGATATATTTTGAGGATGCTTTTTTGATAAACTACTTGTAGAGGGAAGTAATGTTTCTTAATTAGGATTTTATGACGTAGTTCACGATTGAACATTTTATTTCTTACCAAAACTTCCCAAGGGAAGTTTGGCTCTTTACATGATCAAGCTGAGTAACTTTAAAAATGGATTTTTGTGTAACTTTACAGGTTAATAACCAAGTACGTGCTGTGTTCAAGGGGAGTAACGTGTGTGTGGGTATTTGTATGTATATATGCTCATATAATTTGTGAAATAACTACTGTAACCTGTAGAACATTTGGACATTAGCAGAACAGTTACTCAATCTAGTTTACATTTATATATGTAAATTTTGTAAACATAAATTTTGGTGAACATTTTATGTGTGACTTAAAATAGTGATTTATGGTGTGCCTAATAGTTGACTTTAAATACTACAGAGTGCATTTACAGATATGTAAGAATTAGAATGCCTTTGATTTTAAATTAAGTAATGCTTCCAACATTAAAAAAAACTAGAAATTGACAAAAACTTTCCAATTCTAATGTGATCATTGATTTTGATCAGCGTACATGAAGTAGCCCACTGCAGCGATTTAGATATTTTCTTTAAAAATTCTTTTTAAATGACAGTACTTTTGCCTCTGCATTATCAGGGTCTTCTTGGGAACATCTTAGCTGTTTTTGTTTGATCATTTCTCAACCCATAAACATTCATGAAATCCTAATGTAAATGTCTAAACATCTCTCCCTTTGTTTACATAGTTTCTGAGACTTTATTTTCATAGCTAACTGCTTGAGGAAGCCTCTGAATTTTTATTATCCCAAAGAACTTTTTCTTAACCATGAGTCCAAAGGCATTGCTGAATCTTCATTGTTGAGTGGTGATGTCCTTTTCTTCCTTTATGTATGTAGATTTTAAAATGTATAATCCTTAGACCCCTATTGCTTTCATGAGTAGATTAATTTTTTTAAACATAGCCAGTTCCATTTCGCAGCTAACTGTAAACACACAGAGAAGGCTTTCACACATGTCTCCAGGACTTTACTAAGGAGGATCCTGTTGATGATGTGTCTTTTTTTTCTGTGCAGTGTATGGTCAGACCTTCAAACAGTTTTTTGATAGTGAGGTCAGAACAGAACTGCTTTCCTTTGCTTCTGAGAGAATGTCATTGAGAACGATTTTGTGGACTGGCACTTGCTAGCTTTTTGGTTTTTAACATTCTTTAGACCTTCGTAAGGAAGGAACTCAGACTTT
>PVKS010011570.1:0-21970 GCA_004027875.1 Aplodontia rufa | reverse complement strand
ATCTTGAATGGTTGGATAATCAGATCAACTATAAAGAGGACCGAAAGAATGAATCTTCAAGCAGTGTTAGCAGAGGGAGAGGGCAAGCAAGGGACACAAGGACTTTGGTGAGGGTATTAGCATGTGGAACCAAATGAGATTTGGACCTCTGATTAATACGTTGATTCATTTGGAAAATAAGTTGGTTTTCCCCCTGGTAGCTGTATTCAGTTTGAGAATCACTGGTCATTCTTGATGTCTGTGTATTTGCCAGGACCAGTCAGAGCTGTTGGATGTGCCAGTTGTATTTGAAAAGTTTTATGTTCACCTAGGGGTTCCAGGGTCTCAGGTTTGCCAATCTAAACACATCTGACTTCTTGGAATTTTTTAAAAAATCGGCCTTGAGGGAACAAATTGAGAAGTCTATTGGTTATAATTAACACATTCCCTTGTGCAGCTGAGTTTGTGTTTCTGGATAGAACAGTGGTTTATAGTTTTTGGCTACCTTGTCCCGCAGGGACTCGTAGCCCTTCAGACGTTAGCTCATTGATTCTCATAACATTCAGTGTAACCTGCGTAGCATGACTGTGGGTTCTCCTTAAAGCCAGGGCTGCTTGCTGCTTCTTCTGGACTTTCTGGGGTTGTGGCGCGTGAAAGGTGCCGCAGCGGGGTAGGGGGTAGAGAGGGGAGGGCTGGACCATGGAGAGATGGCCCACTCTGAAGGTGCCCCGCCTTTTGGCAGCCACTCCTGCCATGACTCTGCAGAGCTTCCTTCGGGAAATGACTGCGGGGCTGGTGATGTTGGCTGTATTTCCTCCTCAGGGAAACCCCGTGGAAAGTCTGTGGCCAATGAGGCAACTTTCTAGGTTATCTGGACATACTTGCCAGAAGACAAGATGGATGAATAGGGAACACGCTCTTCAGGGTCAGAAAAAGAAATGGGATTTGGGAAGGGAGGGAGCTAGCATAGAGTGAGTTTGCTTTCTCAGCCAGTCTGTGAAACAGTCCTGCAGAATGGATGTTGTCAGCCCTGAGTTTGTAGATGAGAAATCTGAATTGCAGAGATGAAAGCCCCTGGATTTGAGCCTGGGTCTGTGATTGCAGAGCTTGTGCTGTGCCGTATTAGTGTGGATCAAAAGGCACCTTCATGATAAACTGTTATGACTTCTTCTTTATTTAGTTTTTCATCTGATTTTTATTGCTCCGACACTTAATTGCGTACGTGGTGCTGGGGTTTGAACCCAGGTCCCATGCATGCCAAGCAAGTGTGACACCGCCAAGTCACCACTCCAGCCCTGTTGCTACTTCTGTGGTGCAGAAGTGAAGCTACTCTTTAAAAAACCTGGGGTGATGTGAAGAGTTTGACAATTTAGGAGTTAGGTTGATGGATATTTGCATAATATAACAAGTGTGACCAACCCCCCTTAAACCATTCAGGAGGGCTTCATTCTCACTCTAACTCTTTCAGAAACTGGATGTGCTACACCTCTGGTGTCCCTTGCTTTCTATTAGAAGGTTTTGCCTGGGATCCTAAGGTCTGACTCCTTGCTGTCTAATTATATACAGAAATCACTTGGAAATTTAAAATTTTGCTCACATGTCAGAAGGGAGATTTGGTGGCTAGTAATCTAAAACCTTCAGTGTTATTATAGAAACCACTGTTTTGTTATTTGACTCAAAAATCCTTCTAATTAGTCTAGATGGTATATTTGTCATACTTTCCACAGTTGGAAAGAAAAGGTTGTAAAGTCCTAGATGGTGTTTTCAAATCCTTTGTAACTGGCCCGTGTCTGGGGTTGAGGGTACACCAGCTCCTAGCTGATGGCTTTCGTTGATAAGGTCGGTCTTTTTCATGCTAGGACAGAAGCCAGCCTTGACCTTGATCTTTGGTGGTTCCTGACTCATTTCTACCGAGACATCCTCTGGAGTGTTAACCCTTGGACAACCATAATGTCGAAATAATCGCTCCTCCGAATCGCAGGGCTTTTCAGGCTGGAGACAGGCTTTATGGCACATGGCTTCCATTTGCTTTTGCTGTTTTCACTTCTTGTTCAAATCTGTTGATTCCTTTGCCTGTTAATGTAATATCCTTTGTCTTATCCAGAGTTTGAACAAAGGCAGTGACACACTGTGTGGAAATTGCCCCATAGTTGTGCCTCTTTCTTCCCTAGTCCAAGATTCTAATGAAAATCCTCCCACTAGCAAACCATTAAATATTCTTAACAGAAAGCTTTAGAGAAGGCATGGGGGTGGGGGAAACTTTCAATATGTAGTGACTTTAACAATGGAATGCAGGATTGGAAAGTCGGATAACTATAATTTGTGAAGTAATTGCCATGGAGAGACACACCTTATATAAATTTCTCTTAGCAAGAGTGTTGGTAGGAATGAGAATCTGCACTACTTAAATCTTTTCACGAATGCCTGTGGGCCCCCTTTCTCACGAGCTCCGAGTGGCCCTCCAGATGCCCCACGTGGGTCTGTGTGGTTCTCGTGCTGTCTCCTCTGAGAAGCACGCTGCTTGAGAAGGTTGCCCTGCAGAATCCGGTTTCCGCTCCACTTGCCCACAGGTTGGGGAACACTGAGCAGGTGTCTTGTCTTGGTTCTAACTTGCATCCTTGGTGAAGACGTTCTTGTGTATCATCTGAGATTCTCTGTCCTTTGCAGGTTATATCTGGGCAGGGAGGGTAGAGATGATGGAGACAGTATAGGACAGAGGAGTGGGCTGTGCCTCTCTCATGCATGTTCATTTACTCTGCACCCCAGAGTCTGTGTGCCAGCCATGCTGCCAGGGAGTGGGGCTTTTGCTCATTGAGAGTCCCCAGAAGGAACAGGCAGAGATTCTCACTTCTGCTGACACACTTGCTAATTGGATGTTGGTATATTAGTGTGTTTGGGCGGCTGTGACAAATACCATAGACTCGGGGCTTAAATGACAGGCATTCATTCTCAGAGTTCTGGAGACTGGGAAGTCCAAGGTGGTGGTGCTGGCAGATTTGATTCTTGGTCTGGTCATGTATGGTTGCAGACAGCTGCCTTTTCAGTATCTCCCAGATGGGATGAGAGAGAGCTTGAGAACTCTGGTTCTTCTTTTTCTTCTTAAAAGAGTATTAATCCCATTGTGCCTCCCCTCATGACCTCATCTAAGCCTAGTTACCTTTCAAAGGCCCCAGCTCCAAATACCATCACATTGGGTGGAACTGTGCATTCAGTCCATGAAAGTTGGTGTGCTCAGAGCACACTGCCTGCGAGGGAGAGCTTCTCATTCTAGTTTAAATCAGGGGGATTTACCTCAGACCAGAAGCCCAGCTAACCCTCTTTTGGTCCTACAGCTAGAACCACTGTTGGTGTGTTATTGTGCCATGTCCCCACTATTCTGCTTCAGAACTTTTTCATCTTCCCAAACTAAAACTTTGCAAGCCCCCATAGCCCCTAACCATGGTAACCATCCCTCTACTTTCTGTCTCCATGAATTTGGCTGTTCTGTGTTCCTCTTGTGAGGGGAATCATACAATGGCTTGTTTTACTTCAGGTAATGTCCTCAGGGTTCATCCGCGATGTAGCATGTATACAATTTTCTTCCTTTGAAGACTGAATACTGTGGCATTGTATGTATTTTCCACATTTTGTTCAACTGTTCATCCATTAACAGACTCTTGAGTTACCTTTTAGATATTATGAATATACTGTTATGAATATATGCTCTTATGAATGTTGAAATATCTGTTTGAGTCTCTGATTTTACTCCTTTTGGGTGTATATCCTGAAGTTTGAATTGCTGAGCCATGTGGAGACTTTATGTTTGATTGTTTTTTTTTTTTGTTTTGTTTTGAGAATCTGCTAAGGAATTGGACTGTCGGCTCAAAGGTACCAGAAAGTTATTGACAGATTTGAAGCAGTGTGTACCTGATCAGATTGGTTTGTGGGTTTGTTTGTTTGTTTTTTTTTATAAAGAGCGAGAGGGACAGTGAGAGAGAAAGAGAAATCAGTTTTATTTAGTTTTTCATCTGGTTTTCATTGCTCCAATACTGAGTTGTGTATGTGATGCTAGGGTTTGAACCCAGGTCCTCACGCATGCTAGTGTGGTGCCTGGAGTGGAGAAGGAAAGGGCTGGCAGGTGTTGTGGGGGCCAGGCAAGGCAGTAGACCACTTAGCAAGCTATTGGAGAGCAGGGATGGACATAAGAGTGATCAAGGTAATATAATCTGTGAGGCAGGTTGGATGGTGGGAGAAAGTAGGAGACAGGGAGAAGCTAAGGCTGAGAACCTGGGTCAGTAAGGATTGTGAAATTTAGGGGAGAAATAAGAATTCTTTTCTTTCTTTTTCATATTTTGTAGGAGATGGTAGAGTATACAGGTTTGGGACATGTGTTTGATGGTGGAACATATAGGTAAAGATTATTGATATGCAGTTTGTTGATAAAATGAGTTGATAATTTGGGGGAAGGAATAAGGTAAAATAAAGTGTCAGATTGCCATGTAATTTGGCTGACTTTTTGATGTAGATCTGTAATTTACAGCTTCTATTGACTTATTTTGCATTCCTACCTGGAGATATGTCAAAACTTAAAACCAGAATTGATGGATAGTTCTTCGCTTGTAAACAGATTTCAAAGGGATTCTAATAAATTCAAGAGGACTTAAACCAAAGCACAAGGTTGTTGAATTCCACTTTCATTCTTTTTGCTCATCTACATTTATTCATTTTTTTCTATAGTAAACATGTATTGCTTTTAGTCAGTGAGGAAATGATTTGAAATTTTGAAGGGGTTTGTTTTCTTGACTGTCCTGAAAGACTGTGAGCTCCTGGTGGGTGGCTTGAGGAGGATTGTTCACTGTGTCCTTAGTATGTCACATGCCCACCATGCAACAGGACACAGTACCGCACATGCAGGTTAAGCTGACCCAAAGGGGAACTTGACCTCTCTCAGAGAGATGAGATGTGGTGCTATTTTAAAAGATCTAGGAAGGAACTCGCAGTTTTCTCCGTCACTTGGCTCCTGATTTTAGGCACTAAACCACGTCCTGTAGACTTGGCAGCTTAACTCCTTTGTTTTGCCATCGGGATTTGCTGAGAGTTACTTTATTCATGAAATCTTACCACGTTGGCCCTGTTTTCTTAAATGTGTTCTTCATGTCATTCTTTTTTTTTTTTTCAGGACTGAGGACTGAACTTGGGGCCTTACCCATGCTAGGCAAGCGCTCTGCCACTGAGCTAAATCCCCAACCCCCTCATGTCATTCTTAAAAGCATTAGTGATCTCACTGGGAGCCAAGTGGCTCAATTCTGTTTCCTGTCTTTTGTTGATATTGTTTTTGGAGGAGTGGATCAAAGTGGTTTGAAGCCATTGTCATTATTTTGCCCGTCTGTGGCTGAATCAACCCGTGGCAGCTGTGAGAAGGGGCTGTGTGACTCAGTTGCCTATCGTGAATTTGCATATTTGCTTCCCTTTGCATTTCACCGAATGCCTGACCATGTGCTGGAGGTTGTGCAGTGTGCTTTTGGGGAAATAGGATGAAAAAGGAGTGACTCTTGACACCAAAAGCTGATTTTTCTACAAAAGGTGCCATCATGCATACACAACCACTATGCAAGGTTAATGAGTGGAACTGGAGTCAGATAAAGAACATTTGTTACCATGCTAAGAAGTCTGCTTGTAGGTACTGCCTCTGATGGATATTGCTAATGACATTTTAATAGACATGTTTTAAATGTCCTTCTGTAGTCCCCAAGCAATAAATAACTGCTTCTGTTAAGTTTTCCTGTAAATAACTTTTTTTTGGCTTTGCTTTTAAAGTTGCTTCAAACTTAAAATTATGTTAGTGATTTGATTCTTGTTAATCATTGCAACCTCAGGGCTGATTCATTTATGTACTTTCAAATTGCCCAATGCTAATGTTTCAACTTAAAATATATGCTTGTTTTTATCTAAAGTACTCTGAGAACTTTGAATTCAGTGAGGGGACTGCCAGCTAAGATGAGCTTTATTTCCACTTATCCTCCATCTCTTGTTGTTCTCATTTCATTATTAATTGGGAATAACTTCTCACCATTGTGGTTTGGATATTGCACAGTGGAATGGCCATGCTCTTATAGGGAAGTACTTTTTTGTCTGGCCATGTGTGTGTGTGAGGCTCACAGCTTGGGGACTCTTGGTCTTGACATTCCTAAGAACAGATGACGTTGACGTGGAAGCTTGTAATTTAAGGTTAGTGACTGGGGAGAGTAGTTATATTTAACCATCAAGTTACAGATGGCCATTTTAAGATGCTATAGGATGTTTATGCTGCATTCTCTTTTGGATTCTGAGGAAATTTTGAAATGATGCTTTTGGTATTTTAAATGATATTTTGGTACTGTAAAAGATACCAGTAAATGAACTAGTGTACATTGAAATATAGGCAGTGATTTTGGAAGTTCTTGAGGTGAGAGTCAGTGGAGGAAGGAACAATTGGAATCATACATTTTGTTTTTCTCGGATAGACTAACATCTGGAGAGAGCTGGCACAGCCATGGAGTCACCTGGCATCAGGTGGTGGGCTGGTGGCTGACCTAAACCAGCACCCTGAGATGGAGGGGCTGTGCTTCCAGGCCCCCCTCTGATGCCTCAGAAGGACACCCCCTCCCCCAGCCATTGTGTTTGTAAAGTGCTTTCACAAAGGGAGAAAGGTTAGATTTTATACAATAATGAAGGCACTCCTTGCTGGGCACAGCGTTTAGTTTCATGTCAGTTAGTCAGTTCTCAGTCGCTGCAAGGTGGGAAGGATATAGAAATGCACAGAATTGCAGAGAGGTTGGATGACCAGCAATTGGGAGACAGGCAGGAGGCAAGGAGAGGCCGAGGACAGGAGAACCACCTGATCTTCATGGGGCTGTTGCTGCTGCTGTGAATGGAGGGGTGTGACCTCCATCACCCAGCATTAGTGATGACCTGTTGTCATCAACTCCCAGGAGGATCTGATTGGCTACACAGAAGCCAGGTTCCCACCTTCTACCTGTCTTGGGATACAGAGATAGCCAATCTGTGTCTTGGATTCTGTAATGGAAATTGGGCACTCCCTCTTGCAAGATTGTATGTACTCAAACACTCCCTAAATGGGAGATCAGGTGCAAACAGGAGTAGGACTGTATTTTGGATAGTGTTCCCTTTGAGAGAGAACTAGAGAGAGAGAGAGAGAGAGAGAGGCAGAGATAGACATGGCCCTCCTATTTGGCTGTCCAGTACTTTCGTGCACCTTTCTTATACTTTTATGCTTAGGAAAATAAAATGCCCAACATAATGCAGCTCTCCCTGTGTGTCCGAAAACACGGTCACCTCTCTTCAGAGGTCCTGCTCTCCAGGAAGGTCTCCTTGGTCTGTCTGCTCATCTAGAATTGGGAAGAGGACTTTGTCGGGGGTTGGCGTGCATTAGCAGTTCCTTTGTGTTCTTGTGAGCCGAAGGCCTTGGGGGTTGGTTGTCAGCCAGCCTTGCTGGCGCCATAGCTTCCTTTAAAATGTGGTTGGTTTTGAAGGGTTATTCGCTGCCATGGACCTCCAGAGTTGGCAATAATGATGGCTCGTCTCAAGGTGTTGAAGTTAGAATCTGGCCTGAGACCGTGTCTCCTGGACTTGGCTCTCTGTAGAGAGCCATAGTTCTTTCTTCCTTAGTGTATTCCACCTGGGGCCAGTCAGAAGCATTCTACATCTTCAGGTGGGAGGGCTTCTCCCTGTCTCAGGCTGTGCAGGTGAAACAGTTGGCTTGAGATGGGTCACTCCAGGCCCAGTGGCCCCTCTGAGCAGCACCTTGTTTTCCTCTCTGACCTTTCAGAGTGCATAATCTGGCATCCTGAATTTGCCTCACATTCTTCAGTGTTAGGGTCGCAAAGTCCAAGTCTCAAGGCTATGGCTTCCTCAGCTGTTTGTTAAATATCAAAGGTGATCAATTTTTCTAGTTCAGGATGGGTCCGGCTGCCCTCCACCCTATACTTAGCCGGGCTAGTTCTGCTTTTTAACATTTTATTTCCTGCTGCCAGTTTCTTTTATTATTAGGTAAGTTGCGTTCTGTTGCAAATAATAGATAATCCAACTCAATCAACTTGCGATAAAGAGAACTAATTGGCTTACATCACTGGAAACTTGAGAGGTGGGGGGTCAGTGGGATTTAAGGGAAATTTGATCTAGAGGTTTGTGATGTCATTGGTTCTCTGTCACTAATAATTCCCAGTAATTTTCTTGCCCTTCCTTCTTTCATGTGTTATTTTCTTTCTGGAACTGGCTTCTCATGAAAGCAAGATGACTGAGGCAGTTCCAAGTGTCATTTCTGCCAGTCACGCCATTCAGAGGTAGAGAGAACCCTTGTCCAAGCCTAAGCCTCAGCCTCAGTCACATACCCTTCCTTGAATCAGTGATGGGGGCTGGAAAGGTTGATTGGCTTAGTGTAGATCACGTGCTAATTCATGGAGCATGGGTTAGAATTGGCTTCTCCAGGATAACATGGATCCCCTTGAGGACTCTTGGGAAGGGAGAAGATCTGTCCATCCATCCATCTCTCTATATTTATCTGTGCTTGTAAATATTGCAATCAAAAGGTATCCTCAGTGTTCTTCATACATTCACATTTAATTCTCTCTGTAAATCCATGTGAATTCTTCTGGTGGTTTATGGAAACATTGAATTAGCAAGTGGTTCTGAAATTTGTTCCCATGGTAAGTATAACTCTGTCAGAAGGCAAAAAATCCATTTTCTTTTGGTGGAGCAAATATATCAACTGATTTCATTGAGAGGTCAAGGTGAACTGAACCCAGCCTGGAGGTGGTGGTAACAACATGGGAAACCAGTCCCTATGCGGGACGATGTACAGTACCCTCAGGCCATTTCCTCAGTGTCTTGTTTTTACCTTGAGAACAAGGGAAACTGTCACTGTATTATCCTCCAAAGTACCCACATGCTTAAAAGATAAAATAACTGTTTGACTCAATGAATCTTGCTTTCCTCTTTTCAGCTTGCATCACTCTGTAACGTAAAACTTGTGTTTTCAGTTTTTTACTTTTTATCAATTGCCTGTTACACAGCATTTGTTTTGCCCTTACCTTCCCATGCCCCCCACTTTGGATTATAAAATTGGGATAGTAATGTAAAAGTCAGAACCTATGCAAACTTTCTTGAAATTTATCTTCGTAAAGATGGTGAAACAGGTTTAGTTACAGAGATAGATTGGCTGATTAATTATTGTTACCTGCAGTGAAGTGGTGTTGTCTTTCCACAGCGGTTTCTATAAATAGACTGTGTACAGAAATCCACCTGGGGCAGAGTTCCCATTCAGCCACTTTTCTTAATTTAAATTGCTGGTTTGAGGTAGTTATTTTTGAAACCCTTCTCAGGTTGACTTCCCCCTTAATCCCTAAGACTTCTTTCCTCATCTGCCAAATTATATGTAATGCATTGCAACTAGAGTACTTTTGGCATTACACAAGAGACTGAGAACTTGAGATTTGACTTAAATGTTAATCTATTGTGACAGAGGTTGGGCACTCAAAATCCTATTCCTGTGCACGTCTTTCCGTGGACTTTGGCATCAGCCCAGCTGTCTCCATGCCTAGAAAATGGCAGATGACTCCCCAACCGCCTATCTATTTTGCTCTAAAACAGAGTCCAGCATACTTCAGAATACATGAAACTATTTTTTGGGCTGCCATTGGTGAGTTTTAGTGATATCTGGGATTATTTAGTCCATGTGTGGATGGCAGAAAAATTTTTAAAAATTACTAAAAATCTACTCTAGTTTTCTTTTGAGTATTAATACTACTTATGTATTCTTACTTATTGAAGAACATTTTGGTTTCATTTTAGTCTCTCTTTTGGCTTTCCAAAGCAAACAACAACAAACAAGCAAACTTTAATAGGGTCGGAAATAAAAGATATGTTTGTGGATTCATATGCATTGCTAGTAATTGGTAATAACTAATTACTAGCACTTCCCAGTTCTCTTTAAAACATTCCAACTACATGCAGTTTCTGCAACCTCTAAGAGACCTACTAGATATTTGAGACTAGAATAGGAGGACATTTATTTAAATTGCGAAGACTTAAGAAGCAGACCAACCTTTATATGATATAGCTTACTGGGTGATTCCTCAGTGGGAAAAATCAAATGTACTTTCTGCATGGTATGACAGGCGCATCCACATGGAAGTATTTATCACAAGTGTTAGTACTGACATACTAAAGTCACATATACCTCACTTCTTCATTGGAAACATTTAGAGGGGATGGCTCCAATGAATTCTGCATCCTGGTAAAAGTAACACAAACATGGGGCCCGTGTCGCACACCCGCGCCACACACTTCCCTACGTTCAGATATTTAAAAGAACCTTAGTGCTCCCGACAGAGCAGATCGGAAGCCTTGGGGATTCCTCTGTTGGGGTACCCTACACATTATGCTGAGGGTAGCACGCTGCCTTTGTAGCATGCCTCTGTTTCTCCTGGTAGGCTTTCCCCTGGAGCTAAAGAGCAACTTGTCGCTTCCGGTCTAGTCATTTTGCTGTTAGGGTGGCACGTTTTTGGAATGAAAATTAAGAACATGGAGTCACTCTTGGCATTTTACATTCTGTGGGCAGCTTCTCTTTACAAGTGGGTTGTGCTCATTTTTTAGTATGAAATCTCCCATGGGGCAGTGTTGTAAGTGGTGATGGAGTGCTTTCTGCCACAGGCAAATCCCTTGTAAGTAATCATGGCAGGTTTCTTACTCAATGTGCTTCGATTTTCTTATCTCAAAATGGAGATAACAATACCTACCTTGTAGAGTTATTGAGAGGATTGAATTAATTAAGAATGTGTGAAGTTCTTTGGTAATAGTGTCTGCTGGCTGGCAAGTGCCCAGTACATGTTAGCAGTATCATTTTTTAAACAATATTTCTTGGGGAAAATGCATTCAGAATTTCATCATGGAATGTGGAGGATATCATCTTAGAGGAAACAGGGTCATGTGGGTTCAAGTCTGACTTTGGTATGCAAGGGCTGGGAGGGGTGGATTGGGCTCTGTTGCTGAAATGTGGCAATCTGTCAGGGAGAGGAGATGGTCTAAAGAAGAAAACAGAGACCATGGCTTCCTCGTGGCTCTTTCTGTGGATGGACTTTGCCTGGGAGAATGGACTGGGCATGAGGTCTAGCTTGGGCAGCAGATTGGTAAATGGCGCAACCGCAGCATGTCAGAGGCCTCTGATGTAAGTTGTTGGGAGGAGAAGTTACGACATTTTATGAGTCAGGTGAGGGTCATTTCTCCATTGGTGCTAAGAACCCATCTGAAATGATTTTGTCCATTTAAAGTGACTCCTTTCCCTCTCTCCTATAGTGGAAGACCATGGCCAAAATGGAGGTGAAAACATCACTTCTGGACAATATGATTGGAGTTGGGGATATGGTTCTTTTAGAACCTCTCAACGAGGAGACCTTCATCAACAACCTCAAGAAACGTTTTGACCATAGCGAAATATACGTGAGTACACATGAAGGTCGTCTGTGTGTTTAGACTCGGTGTGTCCAGAGACCTGGCTTTTCCACCTCAGACTTTTCTTTTTTCCTTTCTGTTCCTTAGAGTTCAGAGGTATTTTTTTATATCCCCAGAGAGTTTTGAGTGTTTGCTGGTTTGGCATGAGTAATATTGATTAGAATCAAGTGAGTCTTCCCCGATGGTGTTTAAAGAATATCAGCTGTGTGCAGTGTGTTCCACTGTCTTGGGGACATTCTAAAGCGAGTGGAATACTTAGTTCCTGCCCTCTGAAGAACATCTGTTCAGATGGATTTTTGAAATCCATAGACATCTTGCATGCCTTCCTAAGATTAGCAGTCTAATCATTGAGAAGCTACTCATTAAAATGCAAGGCAATGAACTATCAAAAGAGATGTGAACCTTCTCGACATTTGTCTTTAGTAGGCACTAGAGCAAATTACCAGATAAGAATATGTGCTTGGTCCCTGAATGTTTGGGAATAGTCATGTCCTGCTGTACAAAAGTATAAAGCCATATATGCAAATGCAGGCATATAAATATAGACAATAGTAGAAAATTCACACTGTTATTTTAGCAAGCTCTCTAAATATAGTAAAACATAAAAATTTATCTGCAGCTTTTCAGGGGTTTGCATGAAACACAGTATTCGCATCTATGGAGATAAAGGTATATTGTTAAGTCAACCAAGGAGATGGGGTATTGATTTCCCACACCAGCAGCCAAGAAGGAAACAGGATAGATTGGAAGCAAATGATTTAAACAGATTTTGTCTTGCTTCAGAGTTCTCTTTCCCTCTTAAAAATGTGCAGCTGTGCATGGAGAAGAACTGGATTATTGGGACATGCTTCATTTTTCTATCAGTGTGGGGAGGATATTAAGTGAATAAATGGAGATACAAATAGGAACAACTATAACTTGTGAAACTAATGCATTTTAAAAATCATATGCAAAATTGTAACCTTTATTACTTTTTGTCACATAACAGCCTTCCTTTCTCTGTAGACAACTGTCTTAGTCCATTTAGGCTGCTATAGCAAAATACTGTAAATCAGGTAGCTTGTAAACAACAGGAAATTATTTCTCCCAGTTCTGGGAAGTCTGAGATGAAGGGGCTGGTAGATTCATTTCTGGTGAGGACTTGTCTTTTGGTTCATAGATGGTGACTTCTTCCTCTGCACTTGCATGGTGGAAGGGGGAAACTCTATGGAGCCTCTTTTATGAGGGTACTAACCTCATTCCTGTGGCTCCACCTGTGACCTGATCACCTCCCAAAGGCCCCGTCCCCTAAACCCATGGCAGTGGTAATGAAGTTTCTGCATACAAGTTTTGGAAATTCAAACCCCAATGCCTACAATGTTTCAAGGATAACTTTGGGTAATTAATTTCTTTGTGATAGTGAGTTGTCATTGGGGAATTGAACTTCTTGAGGTATTGTTGGAGGTGGGGGATGGTTAGTGGTAACCTGAGATGGATGCATCTGACTTTTGGAATATTAATTTGATAACCATATACTAAACTGAGATGCAGTTACAGTTCAGAGGTTATTTAAAATGTCACCAACATGCAGAAGGTATAAGAGGCTGCTGTGAGCTGGGAAGGGGGATTGTTTGGTTTGGCAGTGAGGCTGGGTGTCACTTTCTCTTCAAGTACAGCAGTCCCAGTCCTGCTTCCAGGTGGGAAAGCCTGATTGTTCTGCAGCTTTCATTGAAAATGTGGTCTGATAACAAATAAAAGACAGCCTTTAACCATAGGTCTCCGAGATGGAGATAGGAGGAATCAATTAGATTGTAACTAACGTTACTGATCATTTTTCTTTTTGACTCTAAGAAACACAGTTCACTTTTTTTTTTTAAATAATGGGCAAATGATATTTATTTTCCTGGCAAATTAATTAGTTTTAAAGCAATTGACTATTTTTTTTTTTAAGAGAGAGGGACAGTGAGAGAGAGAGAAACAATTTTTATTTAGTCTTTCATGTGGCCTGTGTTGCTCTGAGACTTCATTGTGTACGTGGTGCTGGGGTTCGAACTTGCGTACTCGCGCATGCCAGGCAAGCGCCATAATTACTGAACCACCACTCCAGCCCCACGGTTCACTTTTTGATGAATTGAAAATAGGATGGAGAGTAGAAAATTATGTGCATTTGAATACCTAGTTTGTTGAGACCACTAATAATTAAAACAATCTCCTTTTTAACAAAATGCCAAGTCATTTTGTTAAATGCAATGCAATGTCAGTTCATGAGTCTTTAGCAGATGAAATGTCTGGGTTTCAGCCATAAATAATTTTATTTTCTAAACTAGTTTGGAATGCTCATTCTGGTTAAAACAAAAGCAGAGACTTGACTTTAGCTTCCAGGTGTTGATATCAATTCATGTTTTCCTTGACGCTCAAAGGCTACCATTTCCATGAGATGTATGCCTTTGTTTTATAACTTTTAAATACACATCATGTTGCAAGATAAAGCAGTCTCTATTTTAAGTATTTAAAAAACTGATTATAATACGTATAGTGTGTTCCAATTTTTCAAGTGGGGTGGGATTTATAATTATATCTGTTTGTGTGTATTTATATGCGCATTTATATGGTACTTTGGGTACCACAGTAGGGTGGGAGAGGATATCGAACAGGGTAGGATTATTCTTTTTGGAACCTCTGTGTTGTACCTAAGTCAAGCATACATAGCTTTTGTAATAAAAAAAAATACTGCATGGATTTGATTACCATGCCTCCCACCCTTAGGAGATCTATTTCTGGCTCTTTCTCTGATGATATTCCTGCTTTGCTTTTATTCATAGGTTGCTGTAGAATTGTTTAGCTTGATACCCAAGGCTAAGTTAATATGACATATAACATCTTACTGTCTTACTTTGTTTTTTAATTCATTCTCTGAAAATGAGGTTACAGTTAGAAAAAATCCCTTTTATGGTTTCATAGCTTTGTTTTGTACTTTGGGCGACCATCGAGGATGAAACATACTGAACTGTCATTTGTATGCTCAGAACCATGGTTGAGAAGGGTACCAGTGAGCGGAAGGACTGTTGACTTTTGACCTTTGGGTATGGCAAAAGCCTCAGCAGTCTCCTGTGTGAACTGACCCTAGGTTGGGGAACTCTGTTCTTCCATCTTGCCATCCATCTGTCCTCCGTTTCTTCTTCCACATATTAAGAAGAACTAGTCTCCACCTCAGGGAGCTCTCAAGAGGAATTGTTTTGTGTGGATGTGAGTTACCAACTTTCCAGCACATTCACAACCCCGCTGGTCCTCTGGATCTGCAGCCAGCTGGCTCTATAGGTTGACTTCCTTGTGATCACACTCAGCTTGAAGCTCTGGGTAGAATAAAGCTTTTTGGAACTGGTTAGAGTGTTGGGTTGTGTTAGGATGTGTTTGTTGCTGGTAGCAATCACCCGGCCAACCTGGTCCAAACAATAAAAGGAGATGTGTTCATCTGGATACCAGGAAGCCTGGAAGTAGTTCTGCTTTCAGAATTGGTTTGACTTTGTGGTTCACTGGTATCACCAAGGACTCCATTTCTGGTGCCTGCGTGCCTTGCCTCCGTGGCTGCTGCTTCATCCATGCCTCAGAAGGCCTCCTCTTGGCGAAGCAGCCGCAGCAGTCCTGGGTCTGTATTTGCATGCTGCCGTCCAGAGGGGAGTGATGCTTCCATTCTGTCATCCCGAGGCGCAGTCCTGAGGTTCACTCTGGTTAGGCCATGTGAGTCACATACTGAGCATGGCCAGGTGACAGGAATGAGCAGAGTGGCTTAACCAAATGTCATCTAATTCTAGGATTGGACATGGACCAGATTTTCCAAAGAAGACGAGCTGTGTGTAAGGGGGTGATATCTGTCAACAACATACTAGGAAGAGAAGGGCATCTGATGTTGAGGAGGCCACCTGCTATAAACTCCTGGCTGGTTTGGTGGGGGAATTATGTAACGATGTGGCTTCGTTGATGTAGCTAACACGATAAAAGATGTGTCCCCCGGGAAGCATTCATCACGTGCCTCTTCCACTGCAGGTGCCCCCAGAGGCACGCTTCCCAGACAGTTCCACTGGTGAACGTCTAAGGGCAGAGAAAGGTAGATAGGTTCTTCAGGGAATCTGGAGCATAGTTGAAGTCTGTCCGCTTGCTATAAGCGAGTTTGGCTGACATCTTTGTTTCTAGAGGCAATTCAAAGTTTTCTTCTGTTCTCTAATATGGGTTTATTTTAATTCCTGTACTCCTCATAACCCTTCTTTGAGTGAATTGCATGCTCCAGGAATATCCACTCCTTGCTTTCAGGTGGGTTCACACACTTGTGTAGCACTGAGTTGGTTCGTAGGTCTTCAAATCGGGGACAGTTCTGCAAGATCTTTGCCGAAAGGGCTTGTGGGCTGTTTGGTGGGAGATGCAGGAGATCAGGTGAGCAGAGGCTGAGAGAAATGTTGGTCTGATGGGTGATACCAGGCTCAGAGGCTTTTGCTTTTGTTTCTCCCTCTTGGCAGAGAGTGGCTCAAGCTGAGACCAGCTGCAGGATGTGCATGTTGGTCTGGCAGGCTCTGTGTGGGGTCAGAAGCTGGGAAACGCTGGTCCTGACATTCCCGCTGGTCCTGACATTCCGGAGCATTGCTTTTCTGTATGCTTTCTGTCCTTTGTCAGACCTTCTTCCGGCCTCCCCGCCCCCGCCCTCTGGCCAGATTGCAGTGGTGGCAGGATTTCATGTGGACTTTTATTGTGTTGTAGGAGGTGGTGGAGCTGAGCTCCAGCCAGACACTGTCTGTTTTTAGGGTGACTGGTTAGGACAGTGGTTCTGTTTAGGAATAGGAAAGCTGCAATTTAGGTAGGGACAAGGCCCAGGGCAAATTTGGAAACTGAAGAATCAAGGTGTCTGCTCTCTTACAGGAAGTATTTTTGGTGCCCACTGGTAAATTTAGTTTGTTTTCTGTCTGAATTGTCAGGTTGGGGATCATCTAGATATATAGTCTGAATTAGCCCAATTTTAGGATCTTATGTCAAACTAATTGTACTTGTAAGAATGTCTGCTTTGAAAGCCTGGTAAAAATTGTCTTAGTGTCTGGAAGTTAGTACTAGAATTAGAATCCCCATAAGGATGGGACCAGGTACTTTTTTTTTTTTTAAAGAGAGAGGGACAGTGCGAGAGACAGAGAAAGAGAGAAACAACTTTATTTAGTTTTTCAGATGGCTTTTGTGCTCCAACCCTTAGCTGAGTACGTGGCACTGGGGCCTGAACCTGGGCCCTCGCGCTTGCCAGGCAAGCGCTGAAACCACCGAGCCACCGCTCCAGCCTGACCAGGTGCTTTTTTGAAAGACACTCGACGACACGCAGTTTATATTTGGCTTAAATTTTACAAAGCTAACAAAAATACTACTGGTAAACATTTATATATTTATTTGAAATTCCAAAGGCACTTTTCATTTATATACATGGTAATCCCTATTGAATTGGTTTAACATATATATTCTCAGGAATATTTAAATATTTATGTTTGGTATAAAAGGATTTTTTTCTTCCAACAAAACAAATTGCCGTAAACTTTAGTGACTTAGATTCGCTGGATTCTCTGCAGAAGGTCTTACCAGACCGTAATGAAGGTGTCATCCAGGGCTGCAGCCTCATCTGAGATTCAGATATTTTCTGAGTTCATGGGGTTGTTGGTAGAGATCAGGGCTGGAGTTCAAAGTCTGAGTTTTATTCCAGGTGTATTATTCAAGTTTTTTTTTTTTTCATTTTAAAATTTCCCTTAAGAAGTCTTTTAAAAAATTAGAAAAGTAACAAAGACTTTTGAAAAAAATTCAGATTTTACAGGCATACATAGCATGAAAATTAATTTTCTTACCAGTACTCTCATCCCATTCCCAGAAGACACAGTGGTAAATATAGTCGGGGGGGGGGGTTGATCTTTTACATTATGTTTGTTTGATTAAAGACTGAGTTTCCTATTTTAGAGTTGGGAATAGATTCCACAGAGAACCTAGACCCAGCAAGGTTTGAGTGAGCAAGGGCAACCTCTAATGCCACGTCCAGTCCTACCCAGACCAAGTAGGGAAGGAAGGAGGGCCTGCAAGACTTGTTGACATGAACTGCCTGGGCGTGGTTATGTGGGGGTGCTGTGCCACCCCACCCGCAGCACTTGGCCTTCTCAGCTCTTTGAAAAGGTAGAGACCACGGAGGACAAATTGTGAGTGCTTTCTGTTTGGGATGGAGACACAACATTAGAAGACTAGATAAAGCTTGGGGAAAAGGTAAATCAGAAGGCCAAAGAGAAATGTTGTGTCTAGTTTCTGAACACAATCCATCTACTGGACAGTTTTATAACAATCATTTTTCTTTTCTTTTTCTTTCTTTAAAGGGGGGGGGAGAATCAGTTTTATTTAGTTTTTCATAAGGTTTTGTTGCTCTGACACTTCATCGTATATGTGGTGGTGCTGGGGTTCAAACCTGCATCCTCGTGCATGTCAGGCAAGGACCATAACTACTGAGCCACTGCTCTAGCCCCTAAAACAATCATTTTTGATAGTAACTTCTCAGTTTCAACTTATGCAGGCTTTCTCATAAAGCCTTTGGTGATTGGAAATTTTCTTCCTCGTAGAATTTTTATTTTTTAATTTTTTAATTTTTTTGGCAAAGGAATACAGACAGTTTAATGCCAAAAAAAGGTCATTTTCAACAATTTGCACTAGAACAAATGGACAGACACATGAAAAAAATTAACGTTCAGCCAGAACTTACACCTCTCACAAAAATTAATTCTAAATACAAAAATGCAAAACTACAAAACTTCTAGAATAAATCATAGGAGAAAATCTAGGTAGCCTTGAATTTGATCGGTTTTAGATACAACAAAAGCACAATCCATTAAAGAAAAAACTGGTAACTTGAACTTTATTTAATACTTTTGCTTTGCAAAACACAATGCCCTCTTAGAATTTTTAAAGTTGATATGCATTTATCTGTTGTTTACCAACCTTAGTGTGTTCATTATACAAGCCCTATATAGTACTTGAAATATTTGTGTAATATTTATGTTAATTTAAATATTCCAGTTGAAGGTATATCTGGAGTTCAATTTGTAGGAAATTAGGCCTGACATCAGGTCTGTAGAAGTGTTTTCTGTTGGAAGTAGTGTGATGGCCCCCGAGAAGCAAGGGCCAGAAGTATAGTTCTGACACTGTTGTCTGTTGTCTGTGAGATCTGAGGGAAGTCTCTACACTCCTCAGAGACTGGTTTCTCATTAATAAAATGACAAAGGCTAACAATGAACATTTAATTTGTCTTTGCTGGTACCAGGTGCTGTTTTGAACACTTTACATGTTTTCATTGATTGAATTCTCATGGAGTCTTGTGTGCTATAATTTTAAAAATTATCTTTGCTTTACATATGAGAAAACAGAGGCTTAGAAAGGCTAAGAAACTTACCCAAAGTCACACAGTGAGTAGGCGATGGAGCTAGGATTTATATCCAGGAAGTCTGTCTGCAGAGTTCGTGTTTTTAATGATAGTCCTATTGACTTCACAGTTTGTTATGAGCATCAAATGATATCACTAATGTGAAATCTTTTCACTTTTCATAATAATTGGTATGATGTTAAAGAATGTATTGACTCCGGAACAAAGCAGTTTGTAAATGACCTGAATGAATAATGGAGATGACAGTCAAGATTCCTGCCTTGTGTTGAGTTCGTCCTCCATGGCACAGTGACATGAACTGGTGGGATGGGGAAAAAATACATTCAGTTCTCAAGTTAAGATGATCATTATATGATGCTAGCTCTTAAGTCAGAGGAAAGTGGTAGCAACTGAGAGGATGATCCCCCAGCACCTTGGGAAGGTGGGAGAAGACTGTTTTCCTCATGGTCACTGGATGATAGGCACATGGTCCTTCACCTTAATAAGTACAAGGTAGAGGAGGAAGAGGAAGCCATGCAGTTCAAGGGACACATGGCTGGTTTCATGGCTGGTTTAACTGTCCCCTCTCCACATATACAGGCATCTGTTTTTGCTGTCTATCTGCAGTACAGTTAAGTTTTAATGCTAATCCTAACTTTTAAAGAGAAGCTAGTATGTCCATCAACCTCTGCTTTGGAGGAGGTGCTTTGAGATATCATGGGACATCTCGGGAGAGGCCTGGGCTTTTGGCAGAAAGAGCTAAGTTTGAATCTTGACAACTCATGGCTGTCGTGACTGTTGTAAGCTGCTGAAGTTTTCTCTTCTATAAAATAGGTATTGTGATTTTATCCTGGGGAGTCATGGTGGAGATTAAGGGCATCTTAGTCTAAGGCCTGACACACAGTAGGATTGGTGTACGTTGTAGGTACCATGACTGTCTGAAAAACTTGGAAACCCAGAATTTTTTTTTTTTTTTAAGAGAGGCAGGGAGGGTGGGAGAGGGAGAGAGAGAGAGAAAGAGAGAATCAATTTTATTTATTTTTTGTCTGGTTCTGGTTTCTCTCACACCCAGTTGTGTATGTGGTGCTGGGGTTCGAACTCAGGTCCTCACACATGCCAGGCAAGTGCTCTAACTGCTGAGCCACGGCTTCAGCGCCCCCAGAATGGTTTTTCTTCGAGGTTTTAGACATTGAGATTTTTTAAAATTGGATTTGTCTTAGACTGTTGTCTATTGCTTTAATAGTACCTGAGGCTGGGTATTTATAAATTTATTTGGCTCATTGTTCCTGGTGAGGGTCTCCTGACTGTCTCCCAGAGAAACACAAGGGGACATGGCTGGACAAAGACGAGATCATGCAGTGATACGGGAAACCAGAGCCATTCATGGGCCAGAGTCGCTTGTTTTATAACAGCTTCTGAACAGAACTAACCTGGGTCCTGAGGGAACTGCATTTCTCCTGTGGGTGATGCCCCCAGTGACCTCATTGTTTTGTTCTAGGCCCACCTCTTAATTTCCACCACTTTAACACTGCCATATCCCAGACCAGGCTTCCAGCAAGTGAACCTTTCGGGGGACACGGACACCACCTCCAAACCACAGCAAGAATCTTTCTCTTCCTTGCTTCTCCTCCTTTCCCTCTGCCTCCCACTTTCTTTCCTTTTTGTTGTCTTACTGTTCTCACGTGACCACATGCTATCACCTTCTAGACTTGTAGCAAGCAGCGCATCTAAAGCACCGGACCACTCAGTACCTTTGTGAAGAGTTGCATTAGGTCTAGAGAATGGTACATATACGTGGAAAACATTTGCCTTATTACTGAGTTTGTCTAAGTAAAGATATAGGAGTGTTGTATTATCCTGCTTTAAAATAAAGGCTGCCTGGGGGAATATTTTTAGCCAACATTTCGATGTGGCATAGAGCTCATATAGAGTCCTTTAATTTATAGTCTGGAATGACTGGCAGCCCAGAAACAAAAGATTATAATATGATGGGAGTGTAGGCATGTCTTAGACTAGACCATAGTGCCTAGTGATGACTTTTGCAGCCGTGGTTTGCAAAACCTCTTGGTCTATTCATGGGCTTCTGATCTAAAGCCAGTGATTGAAGGCGCAGCCTGGGTAAAAAAGAAAAACATGGATAGATTCTACAGACTGAGGCACACTGAAAAAGTAAAATGTCAACAGAAGCGAGATGTTAGCAGTCATGATGTCAGGAGAGCCATGGTGGGCCATGCACAAGCATGCTGTAAATAAGAATCCTCGAAGTAGCCCTGGCTGGAGTAGAAGATGAGGAGACCAACTACTGGAAGAAACAGGAGCACAGGCAGCCGGTGAGGCACGTTGATGCGGGAGTTGGGCTTATCATGACTCCTGGGTCCTATTTTCCTTGTAGCTTGCTGATAGGTTTTCAAGGGTTCCTGGGTGTGCATATCTGCCCAGCAAGTGAAAGAACTTGACCAAATCACAGTTCTGTGCCCTGGCACCTAATGATTAAGAGCTTTGAGATGAAACTCTGCTCCCACTGCTCATGATACCTTGTGTCATTCATTTCAACCCTGTGCCTCCAGCTTCTTTCCTTGTACAAGTGGGCTGTTTATACCTCACAAATGTGCTCCTGAGACTGGAGAAGTTCGTGCACACCCTGAACTGCATTTTAAAAGATACTTAAATCTGTTATTGACCTTACACCTGTAATTTTCATCTTGGCCATTTTGCATAGTTTTGAACTGTATAAAACACAACTGAAGCACTTGGTAGACCATACTGTATCTTAAACCGAAAGCAAAGACCCTCTTCATGGGAGTTTGGGAAGTCTTAACAGATGTTTAATTAAAAACACTGCAGCATACAGTATCTTAATGTCTTGTGATCAAACTCCAGGGTCCAAGTCCCCACAAAAAATGGATTCCTCCCCATTTGGTGAATAGTTTGTTGTCAGTTTTGAAGATTCATAACAGCTTATCACAGAGTCATTTTCTTGGTATTCTTGAACTTCAAAATTAGTTTCATTAAGACATACCTCATGTGCTCACCTGATCATCAATTTTTCATTTACAAAGACCACTTTGTAGTCTTTAAGACTTTGACATTATACATTGGACTCATTCATGA
>PVKS010011569.1:36075-56334 GCA_004027875.1 Aplodontia rufa | reverse complement strand
CACGTACACAACTAAGTGTTGGAGCAACTAAGGCCATGTGAAAAACTAAATAAAGTTGTTTCTCTCTTTATCACTCTCACTGTCCCTCTCTCTTAAAAAAAAAAAATCAGATATTCAATAGCTACATGTGGCTACTGGCTACCACATGGGACAGTGCAGGGCTGTCTACATTTCCACGGTTATAGGGCAGCAATGGACTCTAGATGACCCTCAAACCTTCCTGTAGGCTTTGGGAGACTAGAGGAAAGAATAAAGTAGGTAGGACTGGGTCCCACCCCAGCAAACCACAGCTGCACTGCCTATAAATTCAGATTTCAAGTTAGAGTTCGTTTGGGGGAAATGTTGTATTGCTTTTCCATTCTCAAACACCTTTTGAAAAGGTAATAAATACAAACCATATTTAAAATGGATTGTAATCAGGAAGCTGAGGCAGGAGGATCACAGGTTCAAAGCCAGCCTTGGCAATTGAATGAGGCCCTAAACAACTTAGCAAGACCCTGTCTCAAAACAAAACAAACAAACAAGCTAACAAACAAAACAGACTGAGGTGATCCACAAGTTCCATCCATAGTACCAATAATAATAATGATGATGATGATAAATAGTAAAATAAAATGGATTGTGAAAAATACATCTCTTTCCCATTGCCTAACCCTCAGGCCACTAGTGACCAAGAAGGGGGAATTGGACACTGTTGTACACTTGGCCTTTTTTTCCTCTTTGATGATCTTGATCACACCGGCACATGTAAATTTTTTTTTTTTTAAGAAAGAGGGGACAACATTATCCTTTTTTAGAGATATTGTGGGAAGGGGAAGGGAGGGATAAGGGTGGGTAATTGGGGGGGGCACTCCTGGGGGTAATTGTAATATCCAGAATCTATACACATTTTATATTATTTTGTTAAAAACTTGTATGGTTGTCCAAAAATTAAAAAAAAAGAAAGAAAAAAAAAGAAAAAGGGGACAGTGAGATAGAGAAAGAAGCAATTTTTATTGAGATTTTTCATGTGACTTTCATTCCTTGGACAGTTGGTTGTGTACGTGGTGCTGGGGTTTGAACACTTGTACTTGCACATGCCAGGCAAGCACCATAACCACTGAGCCACAGCTCCAACCCAGCACATGTAGATTTAACAGCTGCATACTATTCCACTGTGTGGAGGTACTTTACGTGTACCCTGTGATGGACGTTGAGGTTGTTTCCTGTCTTTTGTCATTGTAAACTATGTTGTGATGAACAGATATCTTTATATTTAAATCTTTGTGAATGTGCAAATATATTTACAAAATAGGTCACTCGTGGGGGAATTGCTAGGTCAAAAGCCATGTGAATCTTTTATTTTAATATGTGTTTCTGAATTGCCCCAGGAAGAAGTTCAAACAATGAGTTATTTTCCCCACACCCTTAACTTCACCCTGTAATCAGGCTGGCAGGTTTCCTGCAGGGTGACGGTGACTCCCCTTGAGATGGGGCTTCCATGGCTGCCTATTCTAGCTACCTAGCCCCTCTTCATATCAGTTCCTCCTGCTGCCAAAGATAGTGGTTTGGTTTTGTTTCTTAAGAGAGAGAGAATTGTATTTAGTTTTTCATGTGGCTTTCGTTGCTCCGACACTTCATTGTGTACATGGTGGTAGGGTTCGAACCTGCATCCTCGTGCATGGCAGGCAAGTGATGTAACCACTAAAGCACCTCTCCATCCCGAAGGATGGTGTTAACATTTAACTGAGCACCCACCAGGTCCCCGAGTACTGATTGGCGTCTTTTACTTCAGCGTCTCGTTCAGTCTGAGCAATGACCTCATGAAGTTCCTGTTGTTATTGGATAACTGTTGTTATTCCCATTTTACAGATGAGAAGCCTGAGATTTAGAGATGAATAATTCAGTCAAGGCAACCGAGCTTCCATAGCAGAGCCGGGATTCAAGCTCAGACCTGCCCATCTGACCGGCTTGCCTTGGCCCTCCTCCCTGCATGGACATCAGGTTTCCCTTTCGCTGTCAATATCCCCCCCTAACCTGGGTGCCTTTGCCCCCGCACCCATGAGGCCTCCATTCCTGATCACTGCCTCCTTCCAAGGTTCAGGGCAGCTTCTCATCAGTACTCTTCATCCTTTGCTGCCTCTATTTCTTCCATTCCTGGCCTTGGGACTGCCGTACCTGAACCCCTGAATCTGCCCAGCCCTCCCCAGGTGATCTCAGCCTGGGGGCTCTGAGGGCTGGGGAGGGAGAAGCAACCGCTCCCATCACCTGACCCTACTCAGCCAATTCACGAAGACAAGATGTCAAGTTAATGAGCCTGTGGGCCTCTAATTAGCTGTCAATTACCTCAAATTAATCAACTCCTCGCCTAATTAAGCATTATCGGCAGGTGGGCACAAAGAGGACCATTGTGTGGGAGCCATGAGAAAAGCCAGGCTGGCAAACTTGGTTAGGATCAGCGCTGCGTACCGTGCCCGCCTCCCCAGAGCTCAGCTAGGCCCAGCTGAGAGGCACCACCGCCCTCTGCCTACCACTGTCCCTGTGCGCTGGGGTCCCCGGGGACCTCCTGGGACGCTGAATGGACTGGGAGGGAAGTGCAGAGCCCAGAAGCAGGCTGGACAGCTTTGGGGAATAGGGCTGTAGGCACTGAAGGCCATGGGGAAGAGCAAGTCCTCATGACCAGCTCCTGGCATTTGAGAGCCCAGGCTGTGCTGGGCTCAGAGTGGGCAGAGAGGAAGCCAGGTCATAGCTGGGAGTTCAGGTTTGTGCTGGCCCAGCTGCTTGCCAGCTCTCTGAGCTCAGGAAAAGGCTTAATTTCTTTATTTTTATTTTTTCTTTAAAGAGAGGGAGAGAGAGAGAATCAATTTCATTTTTCATTTTGCCTTTGTTTCTCTGACACTTCTTTATATATGTGGCACTGAGGTTTAAACCCAGGTCCTCACCCATGCCAGGCAAGTGCTTCAACAGCTGAGCCAACACTCAAGCCCAACTTAATTTCTTTCTTTCTTTCTTTCCTTTTTTTTTTTTAAAGAGAGAGAGGGGACAGTGAGAGAGAGAAATAGTGAATCAATTTTATTTAGTTTTTCATGTGGCCTTCATTGCTTCAACACATAGTTGTGTATGTGGTGCTGGGGTTTTGAACCCACATCCTTGCTCATGCCAGGCAAGCACCATAACTGCTGAGCCACCGCTCCAGCCCCCGGCTTAATTCTTAATTTCTTTTCTTTTTAAAAGAGAGAAGGACAGTGAGAGAGAGAGAGACAGAATCAAAAAAAATTTTTTTGAGAGGGACAGTGAGGACAGAGAAAGAGAGAAACAACTTTATTTAGTTTTTCACATGGCCTTCATTGCTCCAACATTTAGTTGTGTATGTGGTGCTGGGGTTTGAACCCGGGTCCTCGTGCTTGCCAGGCAAGTGACGAAACCGCTGAACCACTGCTCCAGCCCCAGAATCAATTTTTTAATTGAGTTTTTCACGAGGCTTTCGTTGCTCCGACACTTAGTTATGTACGTGGTACTGGGGTTTGAACCCGTGTACTTGAGCATGCCAGGCAAGCGCGGTAACCTCTGAGCCACCACTCCAGCCCCCAACCACGCTTTTAATCCATATTCCTTACCTCAACCCTAGATGCCCTTTCTCTGACTCCTGGGGCAGCAGAGGCCTTCAGCCTCTATGGTTTGGCAACATCTTCCCACTCCCTGGCATAAGTCACTCAGTCATTAAGCGAACATTTATTGTGCCTACTAATTAAAGTTCACATTTTAAAGGGGAGATGGTTGGGTAAACACAAATCGTTAACGCATGCTCTGGAGACTCAAGTAACAGAAGGGAACTAGCACTTACAAGTGCCTACTGTGTGCTAGCAGGAGTGGCAAGTAATTCAGTGAACACATTACACCCTTTATGTATTGTCACATTTAATGAATGATTGATCAAGATAGATAACACACCCAAGCATGGTGTACACCCATAATCCCAGCAGGAGGATCACAAGTTCAAGGCCAACCTCAGCAACTGAGACTCTTGTCTCAAAAAATTTGAAAGGGCTAGGAATATAGCTAAGTGATAGAGTGCTACTGAGTTCAATCCCCTCCCCAACACATACACACTCACACACAGGCAATATATATACACACAGCTTTTTAAACTACCATAGTTCAGAGGCTGGAGCGGTGGCTCAGCAGTTACGGCGCTTGCCTGGCAAGTGCAAGGACCCGAGTTTGAACCCTGCACCACGTACACAACTAAGCATAGGAACAACAAAGTCAGAACAATGAAGGCCACACGAAAAACTAAATAAAACTTTCTCTCACACACACAGTTTCCCTCTCTCTTTAAAATTAAAAAAATAAATAAATAAATAAACTACCATAGTAAAATGTGGTAAAATTCTCTCAACTAAATGTTGGAGCAATGAAGGCCACATGAAAAACTAAATAAAACTAACTCTCCCTCTCTCTCTCTCTCTCTCTCACTCACACTGTCCCTCTCTCTTTTAAAAAAATTTACTTAAAAAAATAAACTACCATAGTTCATAGAGGAAAATGTGGGCTTTCCCCCATTCTCCATTCATTTGATTCTCTTTTCCTCAACCAACCAGCAACCAGTTTTGTCTACCCTTCCAGAGATTAAAAAATATTTATATATTTGAATAAAGCCTGAACTTTAGTAATAATGTATCTATTTTGCTTCATTAACTACAACAAATATACCATCCTAAGGTCAAACGATAAAATGGGTGGCATCTGCCTGTAATTTCAGCTGCTCAAGAGGCTGAGGCAGGAGGATCGCAAATTGGAGGCCAGCCTGGGCAACTTAGTAAGATTCTATCTCAAAATAAATAATAAAAAGAGCTGAGGAGACGGGTTGCAGCAGTGGCTCACTGGTTACAGAGCTTGCCTGGCATGCGCAAGGACATAGGTTCGAACTCCAGCACCATATATACAACAAAGTGTTGGAGTAATGAAAGCCACATGAAAAACTAAATAAAATTGATTCTCTCTCTCTCTCTCTCTCACTGTTCTCCTCTCTTTAAAAAAAAAAAATTAGAAAAGAGCTGGGGATGTAGCCCAGCTGTCAAGCTTTCCTGGGTTAATCACCAGTATAAATAAATAAAGGGAACTTGCACAGGGTATATGGGGATTCTGTAGTCTTCACAATTTCTCCATAGATTTAAAGCTGTTCTAAAGATGAAATTTAGCCAGGTGCAGTGCACATGCCTGTAATCCCAGAGACCTGGGAGGCTGAGAAAGGAGGATCAGGAGTTCAAAGTCAGCCTCAGTGGATAAGCAAACTCCTAAAAAACTTAGTGAGACCCTGGAGATGTGGCTCAGTGGTTAAGCTCCCCTGGGTTCAATCCTTGGTACCAAAAAAGAAAAAGAAAAAAAAAGATGAATTTTATTTTAAAATATTTAAAACCATATAGAGGTTGAGATTAATAAGGTATCAATTATTGTAAAAGCAATTTTGAGTGCCTCGTACTTTGGGGTCACTATGTAATCTCCTGAGTCAAATATGGAAGTAAAAGTACTACTTGGAGGGAATCTGTGAGATTTTTTTTTAACTCTTAAAAGGGTTCTTATGGGGGCTGGAGCAGTGGCTCAGCAGTTACAGCACTTGCCTGGCATGCACAAGGATGTGGGTTCGAACCCCAGCACCCAACAAAGTGCTGGAGCAACGAAACCACATGAAAAACTAAATAAAATTCTCTCTCACTGGAAAAAAAAATTTAAAAAGGGTTCTTCTGTGTAAAAGGTAGAACCACTGACCTAATCCTCCCTGTCAGCTGACCACAGGAAACAGGCTAGGTTAAAAGGGCATGATGAGGGCTGGAGCTGGGGCTCAGTGGTAGCATGCTTGCCCGGCGTGCACCAGCACCCGGGTTCCAGCCCCAGCACCACATAGGTGGAGGGGGAGGGAAAAAACAGGTGGAAGAGTAAAATTGACTCTCAAAACAAAACAAAAACCAAGCGGGGAGTGATGTCCATACAGGGCAAATGCTCTGCCAACCTCCTGGCCCTCTGGGATTTGGGCTGGGTCCTAGGTAAGACGCCCCTGCTGAATGGCTTTTCCATTTTAACATTTAGCTGATGTGCAGGCTAAAGGAAAGATGTACTTGTGATAGGTGTCAGACATTGGCTAAGAAGGAAGCTTTAGATCCCCTGGAATTCCTCCCCTCTGGCGGGCTGGGCCCAGACTGCGGGCGAGCGCTGCGCCTGAGTCTCAGCCCTTTCGCAGGCGCCGCGCCCGCGCATCCCCGCCATCACCACTAGAGGGAGCCGCGAGCGGCCCGAAGGCTCTTCTGCCGGCCCTGTCCTCCTCCGCCCACTTCGCAGGGACAGCCAGGATCTGGCAAGGCTGGTCCCTCCTGTTGTTAGGCTCAGGGTCCTCGACTTCGGGGAGGTGCCTAGACCTGAGGAGTCGACACCGAGCCCCCTGTTCAGCCCTCACCTGTGCAAACCCTGGCATGAGATTGCTCCTGTTTTGCCAGTTAGGACACAGAGAGGACAACAGCCCTACCCAGGGTCCCACAACTAAGGCACAGTGGGCCTGGCATTGGACCTCCATACCTCAGAGGTTCTCCCTCAGAGGGGCTCTGGCATCCTCCAGCATCCTCACTGTACCCTTCTATCCAAGGGAAACTGACTCAGAGCAATGCGGGGACACAACATGCGTGGGTGGCCCTGTCTGTCAAGGGCAGACAGAAGGCCGTCTAGGAGGCCAGCCCCCTGACAGATGACCACAGCAGGAAAGCCTGTGGGGAGCAGAGGGTGCCAGCCTGCCCCAAGTGGGGACAGGGGGAGGGGAGGGCTGTCAGCCACTGGCTTCCAGGGATGGGTGACAGCTGCAGCCTTGGGTGGGAGGATGCCCCACAAGATAATAACTTTCACTCACTGCCCAAGGGCTAATCTCATTACTCTCGGTGGACCCCCTGGGACCACCTTCCCTGGCCCTCCTTAATCCCCTGCCTCCCTCTGGGAACTGTCCAAGGTCCACTAGCCCTTGCCATCCCCTGCCAGTCCCAGTTACAAGCAGATCTCATCCTTCACTCACTATCAGATCACCTGTGCCTGATTCCTAGGTCCCCAAAGGGACAGCCAGGCTAGCCAAAGGTCCAATCTCCTTCACCTGCCTCCCCTTCTAGCCTTGATCCTGTCTGCCAGTCCCCAAAGCACCTGCTCAAAATAGCCTCCATCTGGGCTCCTGATTTTATGAACCTCCTGTTCCTTTCTAAGCAGGCTCTGGAGCTTCTTAGAGCCTGTTGCAGGAATTGTCAAGAGAACTTTTTTGGGGGAGGGGATGGGGCAGTCTGTAGAAGTGGCTCAGCGGTTGGAGCTCTTGCCTGGCATGCACAAGGACCTGGGTTTAAACCCCAGCACCACATTCACAACTAAGTGTCGGAAAAACAAAAACCAGATGAAAAAATAAGTAAAATCAATTCTCTCTCTCTTTAAAAAAGAAGAAAAAGAAGACAATGAAGAAGAAGAGGAGGAGGAGGAGGAAGGAGAAAAAGAAGAGAGAAAGCTTGGGTGCATGAAGTTCTAGTGATACATGGAGATGCTGTTATCCAAGCCAGGCCTGGGGCAGGAGCCCTCCAAGGTGTCAGTTGCTAATGTGATTATTCTCAGTAGTCCCTACAGCATCAGACATGCTAAGGAAATTCACACTCTGACTCAGTGTGCACAGCACTCAAAACAGTACTGAGATGGGCTGGAGCGGTGGCTCAGCGGTTACGGAGCTTGCCCAGTATGCGCAAGTACATGGGTTCAAACCCCAGCACCCACGTACACAACTAAACATCAGAGCAATGAAAGCCACATGAAAAAACTGAAAAACTGGGGTTGAGGATTTAGCTCAGTGGCAGAGCGCTTGCCTAGCATGAGCAAGGCCCCGAGTTCGGTCCTCAGCCCTGAAAAAAAAAAAAGAAAAAAAAATGGAAAATGAAAAACTCAATAAAAATTGACTCTCTCTCTCTCTCTCTCTCACTGTTCTTCTCTCTCTCTCTCTTTCTTTTAAAGAGAGAGGGACAGTGAGAGAGGCAGAGAAAGAGAGAAACAACTTTATTTAGTTTTTCACATGGCCTTAGTTGCTCCAACACTCAGTTGTGTATGTGGTGCTGGGGTTTGAACCCGGGTCCTCGTGCTTGCCAGGCAAGCGCTGAAACCGCTGAGCCACCGCTCCAGCCCTGTTCTTCTCTCTTAAAAAAAAAAAAAAAGTACTGGGAGCCACCATGCACTCGTATTGGGGTCTTCTGCCCCACGTACTGAATCTTCACACCACCACCCTTCTGAGGTAGGTCCTCTTGTTACCCCCATATTACAGATGTGGAAACTGAAGTTAAGAGATAGCTATACAGGGGCTTGGGTTGTAGCTCAGTTTCAGAGTGCTTGCCTTGCATGTGTGAGACATTAAAAATAATGTTCATTTACAACTAAAAAAACTTAAAAATAAAAAAAGTAGCTGGGCACAGTGGTGCACTCCTGTAATACCAATGATTCGAGAGGCTGAGGCAGGAGGATTGCAAGCTCCAGGCCAGCCTCAGCAACTTAGACCTAAGCAACTTAGCAAGAACCTATCTCAAAAAAAAAAAAAAAAAAAAAAAAAACACACTGCTGGAGGTGGAGCCTCAGTGGTTAAGTGTCCCTGGGTTAAATCCCCAGTGCCAAAAACAGAGAGAGAGAGAGAGAGAGAGAGAGAGCTACAAAGACTTGAGCATGGTGATACATGCCTATAATCCCAGTGACTCAGGAGGCTGAGGCAGGAGGATTGCAAGTTTGAGGCTGGTGTCAGCAATTTAGCCAGATCCTCAGCAACTTAAGATCTTGAGTAAAAATAAAAATAAAAATTTTAAAAAGGAGTGGGAAAGTAGCCCTGTGGTAATGTGCCCCTGGGTTCAATCCTCAACACAAAAAAGGAGAGAGAGAACACTACACAGCGGTATAGCTGGAGTCAAACAAGCTCTGACTGTAGGATTCTCCAGGCATCCTACTTCCTCTCAGGATCCACTTTTTTTTTTTTTTAAGAGAGAGGGACAGTGAGAGAGACAGAGAAAGAGATGAACAACTTTATTGAATTTTTCACATGGCTTTAGTTGCTCCAACACTCAGTTGTGTACGTGGAGCTGGGGTTTGAACCCTGGTCCGCATGCTTGCCAGGCAAGTGCCGAAACCGCTGAGCCACCGCTCCAGCTCCCAGGATCCACTTTTTAAAGGAAAAGCTGGGGCTGGAGTTGTGGCTCGGCGGTTACGGTACTTGACTAGTGCGCACGAGTACACGAGTTCATAACCCTACCACTACATACGCAATGAAGAGTCCAAGGAATGCAAGTCACATGAAAAGCTAAATAAAAATTGCTTCTCTCTTTCTCTCTCTCACTGTCCCCTCTTTCTTTTAAAAAAAAAGGAAGAGCTGATTCCCTCAAAGGCTGCCCCCGCAAAAGTAGTATGTTCCCTGTTTGCCAGAAGTGCTCCAGGTGATGCTGAGGGGCAACCAGTTAGGAACCCTGAGGTCCCATGGCAGGCCCGAGCCCCCAGCATGCCCAGCCTGCGACACAGCCACTGTCCCCTCCTCAGCCTGGGCACAAGAGGGGCCTGTTTGGCCCTGGGCCTCCCTCTCCCCCACCTTCTGCTGTTCCTTATTTACATAAATTATCTCTCCCCAATTATCCATCCAGCTGTCCCAATGGCGATCTGTGAATGAATTAAAAATGGAATATAATTTAATAATGGCTGATTAGAAGGAGATTAGTTGTTATATAAAAAGGAAAAGCCAAGAGCCAGCTAGTTGCCCTTAATCTGAGCCAATACCGTCGTTATTCAGGAAAAGCTGCCCTGGTCACCATCAGACAAGGCAGACACGGGAAACCAGGGAGGAGGAGATCACAGGTGGGGCCAGACCACCCTAGAGAGGAGAAGAGGGCACTGGGAGCCCAGAGTTTGAGTCCCATCTCTGCTGTGGGGCTGGGCAGCTCCTGCAAGCCCCTTTGAAGTGGGCTTGAGTGGTTTCTGGGGCCCCGTATGGCTACAAATTCTAGACTCCCTCGAATCAAACCTCTGGGCTTCCCAACGCAGCCACTCCCCACGAAAAGCCCTTGACTCATCCCTGCTAGGCACTGGACTTAGGACTCAGGGATTTGATGCTCCTAGAATGTGAGGGGGTTGGAGACACAGATCTGCCCTCAAAGAGGTCTGCCTATCTGAGGTAGGTGGTCACAGAAAAGGTTGAAATTGGTTGACCCAGGAAAGCTCAGCAGAGGAGGGATGGCTGAGACAAAGAGGGGCATGTGCCTGGCAGGACCCGTGGGTCCCTTTGGCCTCAGCCTAGTGACTGAACCCAGTGGAGAGAACTTGTCTCTGGTCTCAGCTCAAGGGCACCTCCTCCAGGAAGCTTGGCTTCAGATGTGCTCCCACAATGCTCTGTGCTTTCTACTTGGGTGCACTGAACACATCTACTAATGAGGCATTTGGACCCCAGACTGTGAGCTCCTCAAAGATAGGCTTTTCCAACTCTGCTTCACCAGGGCCAAGTACATTGAACAAATAAAGACGGAGCCTCCAAAATGCCTTCTGTGATTGTGCTAGTATAGGTCACACCTCTCTGAGCACCCGAAATACACTATGTCTATGCCCCTAAGAATAAGGCTGGTTGTGGTTGTGCAGATTATCTATCCATCCATCATCTATCATCTATCCATCCATCCATCCATCCATCCATCATCTATCATCTATCCACCCATCTATCCATCCATCCACCCATTATCCATCCATCCATCATTATCCATCCATCCATCCACCCATCATCTATCATCTATCCACCCATCATCTATCCATCCATCCATCTATCCATCCATCATCTATCATCTATCCACCCATCATCTATCCATCCATCCATCCACCCATCATCTATCCATCCATCCATCCACCCATCATCTATCCATCCATCCATCTATCCATTCATCATCTATCATCTATCCATCCATCATCTATCCATCCATCTGTCCATCATCTACCAAAATAGTTTTCTTGTTTGTTGATTACTACTGGGGATGGAACCCAGGGGTGCTTTACTACTGAGCCACATCCCCAGTCCTTTTTATTTTTTATTTTGAGACAGGATCTTTCTAAGTTGCTTAACACCTTGCTAAGTTGCTGAAGCTGTTCTTGAGTTTGCAATTCTCCTGCCTCAGCCTCCCAAGCTGCTGGTGCTACAGGCATGTGCCATTGTGCCCAGTTATTCAAAATTGTTTTAAAGGAAAATGGATGGGTGGAAATAGAGCAAGTGGTTAAGAGGACAGGCTGGATCAGACTGCCCTGGTGAGCGCCAGGTCCACTGCTTACTGCTGTGTGACCTGGGGCATATTGCTGATCTCTGTGCCTGTTTGCTTATCTGTAAAAGGTATGCACGTAACAGTGGTTCCTGCCTCGCAGAGTCTTATGAGGATTGGATGGGAGAAGAGAGAAAAGCGCTCGGAACTACCCAGTGTGGTGAGTGCTTAATAAGCGCTGTGGTTTCCTAGTGCTTGTTGCTCTGTTACTTGGTTGCTGGTGTTTCCTTCCAGCTGTGGGCACTCTGAGAACAGGGTAGGCCGCCTGTCTGTGTTGATGGTGTTGGGCGGACAGATGGGCTTGTGGGGGCTTTCTCAACAGCCCTACCTGCCACTGTCACACTCAAGGACCCAGAGGAGCATGCAGAGCTCAGTTTGTCCAACACTGATTCTTGGTGAAGAAGCTTAGAGCTCAGGGGTTGGGACCTGACCATGAGAGGGGTCTGACCCCAGGTTCTGCCAGGCCGGAGCCCACACAGAGGTTGGGAGGGGCAGATCACCCAAGGAAATGGACAGGCTGACACCAGGAAGAGATATCTGAGCCCTCTGTGGTCGATGACTGGGGCTGCCAAGGAGCTGACTGCAGATGAAATGGTCTACAGTGTCAGAGGCTGGAAAAGAATGGGGTAGGCACCGATCTCCCTCCATATGGGAGGAGATACAAAGAATGTGCACAGTAGGTGTTTGTTGATTGGCTAAATGAGCTGCTCCAGATTTTCCCAAACATCTCTAGATCTCTAGTTATGAAAGTTTTGATTTCTTTTCTTTCTTTCTTTCTTTCTTTTTTTTTTTTTTGTTTGTGCCAAAACCCAGGAAATTTTGATTTCTATGGTTGGAGGGGCCTGGGAATCTGCATGCAGACATTCCTCAGTATCCATAGGGGATTGGGTCCAGGATGCACCCCCCACAAACCAAAATATGTATGGATGCTCAAGTCCCTTATATGAACGGCATATTATTTGCATATAGCCTCTACACATCCTCCTGCATACTTTAGATCATCCCTAGATTACTTAGGTACATATTAGAATGCAAATGCTATGTAATAGTTCTTATACTGTGTGGTTTAGGGAGCAATGACAAGAAAGGAAGTCTGTCCGTGTTCAGTACAGGCAGAATTTTTTCTGAATATTTTGTATCTGTGGTTCACAAATTTGGAACCCACGTAGACAGAGGGCCGGCGTATTTGACAAGAGCCCTGGGTCTCAAGAACAGAACGCATCTGTCGCCATCCCATCCCTCAGGCTTGGGAGCTGCAGTGCCCTTCGGGAACAGGGGCTGACTGGTGACCCATGCCTTGCCCAGAACCCTCTGGAGCCTGTAATTGTCCTCCCCACCCCACCCAGCCTCAGCCTCAGGGGCTCCCAGAACAGTCTCCCTGTGGAGCACAGAGCATCCATCCATGTTGCAGCAGCGGGTGGGGGAGGGTTCTTCCAGGCCAGCCCAGGCTGCAGGATAATTTGATATTCAAATCCTGGCAAAGACCTGCTTCAAATTGCTACAAATTAAGCTGATTTTGCCTCTCTGAATGAGGGATTTGCTCCTGTGGATCAACTCTTCCTAGGACTTGATGAGGTCAGGATTAGAGGAGAGGGATGGGGAGAAAGAGCGAGGCTGGGGGGCTGGAGAGTTGAGGAAGAGGGGAGGCTGGACCCTGGAGTTAGGGAAGACTTCCAGGTCTCCAAAATCATCTCTACCCAGTGGTGGGTGGCACAGCCTTGAGCCCCAAATGGGTCAGCCCCATCCTATGGGTCCCCAGGGAAGCCCAGCCCTCTGCTGTTCACAAGACAGCTGGTGGACCTCTGATCTGTCCAAGTCCTGTGAGTCAGGGCAGAATTGATCACCCCATTTTATTGATGAGGAAATGGAGGCTCTGAGCAATGAAATGGGGACCAAAGACAATATGGATCCAACCATGCCAATAACTTGCTGTGTCACCTTGAGCCAGCGACCTCTCCCAGCTTCCTCCAGAGGATTATCCGCAGGGACACAGTAAGCACTCCAAAAACACTGGCCAAAGTTCCAGGCAAAGCCCTGAAGCTAGGAAGTAGCCAACCAGGGCTGGGACCTGCGGCTCTCTGGCCTTGCTTGCTCCGCTCAGGGAGTCTGTCCCCTTGCCTTCTCCTGACCATACCTGCTCCTGACAGGACCCCTCCCCTGGAAGAACCTCATTTCCATCTGTTTTATCAGGGCCTGTACTGTATATTGCAGCAATTTCAAATTGCACCATTAAAGATTTTATGCTGGAGACGTTAAAATTAAAAAGATCTATGTGCAAAGAGTCACAACGAATTTAATCAACTTGATTTAATAGAAAACAGCAAATGGAATTTATGATGCTCCAAAAGACAAGGGAATTTTTTTTCAACGAAAAATAATAAAAAGCACTTTGTGGGAAACAGAAAGTGGAGTGCGGCGGGGAGCCCCCCGTCTGAGAGTTTCTCAGGACCTAATCCGCAGCCAACAACCCCAGTCGGGGCTGTTTGCCCACTGATCCCAGCTGCCATTAAAATATTAAAGATAAATCTAATCGCCTCTTTATCCAAAATAAGCGACTTTTGTGTGGGGAGAAAACGTCTAACCCTTTGGGAAGAGAATTAGTCCTAATGCATCAAATGGAATTCAGTCCAGGCTGGGGAGAAATAGGGTTTAGAGGCAAATGAGACAGTAATAGAAATAAAACCCAGAATGACAAATTAAAAACCCTCATTTACACGAATTAAAACGGCTCACAAAAGGGCTGGAGGCCCTATGCTCCGCAGCTCCCAGGCCCCAGCCCCTCCCATGGTCTCACCGCCTGCTTGTAGTCCCTGGGAGAAGCCAAGGCATGACCTCATCCCCTCTATGCTGCCCCCGCCCTCCAGTGCTTCCAGGAAGAAGTGTGCGATGTCCCTGGCCGACCACCGGCCCCGGCTGGATGTCCAAGGCTCTGCCACACCCCTGTGTGGGTCTTGGGGTCAGCAGAGCTCTTTTCCCGTCTTCCTGCCATCTCTCACTATGTGAGGTCCTGGCTTGGTTTCTTAAACTCCTGGAGCCCCTGTTGGCTCAGAGGACACAAGGATAAGAATCACATCTGTGACCCCACTGCTGTTGCATCAGGGAAGCAGATCCGGGAAGCCCCAGCACCACCCCTGGTCCAAGCTGTCCCTGAAGGTGTCCCTCAAGATTTCCAGGCAGCTCAGCCACCAAGGATCCCGGGAAGCCAGGCCTCGGCCCCTGGGAGGAAGGCAGGTTCAGCAGCAGGGGAGACAGAGTGAGCCTCCTGCATCCAGTTTGACTACCAAGTAGGGTCACCCCTGCATTGTCACTCAAAGGGCCAAGGCCACCCAGATGTCAAGCTTCTCACTAAGTAGCCATGTGTCCCACGGTTGCCTTCGGGTTGACCTTGTGGGTCATCCTTTACCCCCTCCTCTTTCTGGTCAAAGGCTGGGCTCCCTCTTGTTAAAACCATGCGCTCTCTGCCCCGGTGACTGGATGCTTCTCACAGGATGCACACACCGCCAGAAGGCTCTGAGCCACCACAGGAGCACAGAGCGGAGGTACAGGTGAGCCTGACAAACCCTTTCCGGAGGACTCCTTTGGACTGCGGAGGAGAGCTGGTGAGGAGGGGGCCCTCATGCCGGTAACCCTGCACACCCCGCTGAAGCCCCACACTCCACTTGCTCAGGAAGCACATGTTGACCGTATTGTATTATGGGATATTCCGTGGAATTGGATTGTGGGGCTCAATCTTTCCCTGACTGGGTTTCTGCGTTGTTGGCCTCCTCCTCCTGCGCCTAGCACCCCTCAGACTATGACCCCAGCCTTTGCTATGACAATTGGTGATTTTAGGCCAAGAGGAAGTCAGGATGGGTAGAGGATATCCCTGGCCTTGGGGTTGTGAGGGACCCTCTGCCTAGGATGGCTCAGGGGAAACAAAAGGAGGTATTGGGTGGGATGGGATTTTTCCAGAGCAGTATCCTAGAGCCTATAGTTTGATGGGAAATGCTGAGAGGAGCCAGACACAGGTAGAAGAGGAGTTGGGGCTCCAATGCCTCAGGCGAAATAGTGGGGAGTCCCAGTGAGCATTCTAGCCTCACTGCTGCCACCTTGGATAAAAACGGGAAACTACCTGGGGACAGTGGTGCACGTCTGCAATCCCAGTGACTAAGAGGCTGAGGCAGGAGGATTGCAAGTTTGAGGCCAGCCTCTGCAACTTAGACCCTGTCTCAAAATTTTAAAAAATTAAAGACTAGGAATGTAGCTCAGTGGTAGAGTGCCCCAGGTTCAATCCCAAGTACCTCAAATAAAAAGGGGAGTGGGGCTGAGGCACAGAGAGGCTAAGTTGCAAGGTCACACAGCTAGCAAGTGGCAGAGTGCAAAATGAACCCTGGACTATGTGATTTGAGAGCAAGTATCCTCAACCACTACACCGTACTGTCCCACCGGTGACCTTGGCCTGGAGGGGTTGGGAGGATGACAGGGAAGGACCTACAGTGTGCCAGGGCCGATCTGCGTGCTTTATCTGCTTGATGTCCCTAAGTCCTCTCCAACCCTCGCAGGGTAGGTTCTCAAAAGTGGTTCCTGTTTTCCAGAAGGAGAAGCCGAGACTTGAGGAGCTTACGCCTTTGTGTTATGGGCCTTCCTTGGAAGGCCTGTCTCTTTGTCCCCCAGCACTTTGCCCTGTGATGCCCACATGGTCTACACACCCATAAGGGCACTCTGGGTGGCCTTCCTGGACCCTCCCTTTCCCAAGTCCCTGGCCCCAGCCCTCCACCCACCCGGCTTCCCAGCTCCTCCTCTGCCTGGCATCCTCCCACATCACTCCCGCTGGCCCCCCCCTTTCAGCCCTGCCTTCGCCACACGTTGACCCTGGTTAGCAACTGAGATCTGTGAGACAGGGACCCTGGCACTAGCCTCCTCCTGACCCACCCCAAAGCCAGGCTCAGCGAGCCAGGCTTCAAAGGCAATTGTGGGTGGACCTGCTTTCGCTAGAAGTGAGCATCTATAGACAGGAAAAGAGGGGACAATTTAGAGCAAGTGTGGAAGAAGGACAGTAGAGAACGATGCTGTAGCACATTACAATTTTTTCTTTTTAAGAGAGGAGGACAGTGAGAGAGAGAGACAGACAATCAGGCAGAATCCATTTTTCATTTAGCTTTTCACATGGCCCTTGTTGCTCTGACACTTTCCTGTGTATGTGGGTGCTGGGGCCTGAACCCATGAACCCGTGTACCAAGGAAGGCCCATGTAACCACTGAGCTACTGCTCCAGCCCCGCACATTACAATTTATTCTGGGTGGGAAAAAAAAGGTTTACTAAACAGTATAACAGTATATAGTGAAATCCTTTTTTTTTTTTAAAGATAAGAGAGAGGGACACAGAGAGAGAGAGAATCAATTTTATTTAGTTTTCATGTGGCTTTTGTTGCTCCAACACTTCGTTGTGTATGTGCTGCTAGGGTTCGAACCCGCGTCCTCATGTGTGTCAAGCAAGTGCTGTAACCGCTGAGCCACTGCTGAGCCACCTGCCTGTCTTATTTGCCTCTAATCAGCAACTGGCAGTGAAGCTGAGTGTACCCAGGGCATCTGGGAGTCGACAGGGCTGTGCCTTTTCTGGGGACTGAGAGGAAGTGTGAGGCTACTGCCGTACCACTGAGCACAGCCCAGTCCTCTGCCTCTTCTGGTCCAGCCCACCCAGCCTCGGAGTGAAGCCTCAGCTTCCATCCCAGGAAGTGGGGAGAGTAGAAGGGCCTGTAAGGCTCTGGAGCATTTGGGGCCTCTGGAAGCATTGGAAATTGCTGAGGCTAAGTGGGAGGAGAAAGGGGCTCAGCAGAGGAGCAGCAATGGCAGAATGAGAGGACAGAGGACGCCCGGGGACAAACCATGCACAGAGGTATCCTGTGGGGAGAAGCAGAAGCTCAAAATCAGTGAGCCCAAGGGCAGGAGGACTTAGCATCCTGGGTGGAGACACTGGAAGAGAGAGGGCAGTGATTCCTGCGATGGGCATCCAGAAACCCGAGGCCTAGTCAGGGCTCTGAAGAGAAGGGGCTTATGAGTACCTCTGAGCTGAGGCTTCACTCCAAGGCTGGACAAGAAGAGATGCAGAGGACTGGGCTGGGCTCAGAGGTACAGCTGTAGCCTCGCACTCCTGTGGCCCTGAGCTCTATCCCCAACACACAAAGAGACCGAGAGCCAGACGGAGATGCACAGAGATCTGTCCCCTGCATGGCCACTTGCTCTGCTTTTCTTTAACATCTTCATAAGCAGCCTGGGAGCCAGGTGGGTCTGGCAAGGTTACCAGGTTGGCTGATAATGCTGAGTCTCTCTGGGGAAGGCCACAAAGAGCATGGCTTTGGGATCCCCTAGGCCTGGATTCAAACCTCACCTCTGTCACTCCCTTCTCCGTGGCCTCAGACAAGCCTTGTATCCTGCCTGATGCCTCTTCTCCAAAGTGGAAATGTTGGCAGGTGACATGCAGAGTGACTGAGTTAAGATTCCTTAGTTGCATGTAATGGAAGTCCAGTTGGAACTGTGGAGGATGCTAAAATATGGCAGCGTGGGGCTGGAGCAGTGGCTCAGCGGTTTCGGCGCTTGCCTGGCAAGCACGAGGACCCGGGTTCAAACCCCAGCACCACGTACACAACTAAGTGTTGGAGCAACTAAGGCCATGTGAAAAACTAAATAAAGTTGTTTCTCTCTTTCTCTGTCTCTCTCACTGTCCCTCTCTCTTTATAAAAATAAAAAATAAAATAAAATATGGCAGTGTGACCGTGGTGAGGGTGGAGAAGTCACTTGAGCCTTAACAGCAATATGAGAAGCAACTCCTCAGATGTCCAGCTCCTTCTTCTCACCCTGAGTCTCTGTGTATGGACTTTCTCCTGTAATGGTTGTTGACAACTCCAACACTGGTGGCATTACATCTTCAACCACCAGGTAAAGGTTAAATTGAAATCCAGAAATCAAAGGAAAGAGAGTCATGGACCCAACCCAGGGCAGGTGGACAAACACCCCTGAGCCAATGGACTGTGGCCTGAGAGATGAAATCATGTTAGGACACGGGGAGCAGTAAATTCCTAGAATGCATGGTGCCAGGTTAACAAGCAGTAAGGTAGCTTAACGATATAGGGTTGCTGTGAATATGACAATAGGTGGCAGTGAATATGACTCAGTGCCTGCCATATACCAGACACCAGGCATTTGATGTACAATCTCTAATTCAATCCCCATTCCATCCCATAATGTGAATTCTTTAATTGCCTCTATTTTACAAAAGAGGAGGGCTGGAGCAGTGGCTCAGTGGTTACCACACTTACCTGGCATGCGTGAGGACCTGAGTTCAAATCCCAACACCACGTACTCAGCAAAGTCTCTGAGCAACGAAAGCCACATAAAAAAACTAAAAATTGATCCTCTCTCTCTCTCTCTCTCTCACTGTCCCTTTCTCTTAAAAAAAAAAAAAAAAAGGAAACTCAGGCTCTCAGAGGTCAAGCAAATGGCCTGGATCTCATAGCTCAGCTATTGAGCCACAATACCTCACATCAGGTGGGGTGAATGGCCAAGGGTGTGGGCTCTGGAGCCAGATGGCTAGCCTGATAGTGTGTGTGCTTATTCACAATCCTTCCTCCACTCTCTTTTATTTATTTATTTTTTAAGAGAGAGCACAGGAGAGAGGAAATCAATTTTATTTGTTTGTTCATCTGACCTTTGTTTCTCTGACACTTAGTTGTGTATGTGGTGCTGGGATTTGAACCCAGGTGCTCATGCATACGAGGCAAGTGCTCCAACCGCGGAGCCACCGCTCCAGTCCCCTTTCTCCACTCTCCACCCCTGTCATGGCTTCCTTGTGCAAGGAGTCTATTGCCCCGCCCCATTGGTTTGGGGCTTGGTCCCATGAGTAGCTTCAACCAATGATACGTGAACTATGGAGGCTTTAAATGCAGTAGTGCAGTCAGACTCAACATCAGGACAACCTAACTTCTGTCATGAGGAGAGCATGTCCAGAATGAGACACCTGAGGCAGACCAGGAACCAACCCACAGTTCAGAGCCAAGCCCAGCAGTGCCTGGACCCTGAGACATGGAGGTCATTTGCTAGGCAATTTGTAGAAGCCATGGAGTTGCACCGTTAGGACATTCCTTGCTATCCGGGTAGAAGAGTGGTGTTAGTGGTCAGCTTCCAATTGTGGCTCCTTTGTGACACATTTCAGTGTTTGAGTGACTGGGTACACCCTGGGTGCTAGGACCTGAACCTTCCTTCTAACTCAAGAGCCTCTAACAGGAGGCCTTTCCTCCCGAGCTCCCTTTTAGGAAGAACTGCCATCTGCCCTGCAATCCAAGGCCCCTTTACTTTCACAGGTTCCCCTGAACTATAAACCACTTTCTCGGTATCTGCTTCCTTCACTTCCTTCAAGTACCTAAGCCGAGGCAGTCTTATTGGCACAAAACCTAATCCACTGGGTTCAAATACTGAGAACACAATTCACTAGCCACCTGACCATAACCACACTGTGATTCAGTTTCCTCACCTGTAAAGAAGAGAAGCATCAACCTCTTAGGTTTCCTGCGAGTATTAAATAAGATAATCCATGCATAGTGCTGAGCAAAAATGTCTGGCACATAGTAAGCATTCAATAAATATTAACTGAGATTGCTAGAGATGGTTGTAAATCCCAATAGATAAATGCAAGCTATATGTGAATGCTAGATAGTAAAATACCAAGTCAACAGGAATAAATCTCAGGCGGGTCTTAAAAGGCTGAAGAATGAGAAAGGTGAGCAGAAGAGATGCAATTGTGGATAAGTACAAGGTAGAAAAAGCAACTAAAGCTTGCAGATGAGAAGGCTGACACATTCTGAGTCATGGTTTGTAATCCAGAAACTGATGGCCAGACTTCTGACTCGTCCTTCACCATCTTCTGAGCAGTTGTAAGCATATTTTCTCCCAGAGTCCTCTAAGAAAGCCAGGTGGGGCTGAAG
>PVKS010011569.1:0-35975 GCA_004027875.1 Aplodontia rufa | reverse complement strand
GTCAGACCAGACTTCTACTAAGACAGTAAAAAGCCCTTCAATTTTCCTCCAGATCAAAACATTCTATTTCAGGGCTGGAGTGGTGGCTCAGCAGTTACGGCACTTGCCTTGCATGCATGAGTCCATGGGTTCAAACCCCAGCACCACATACACAACAAAGTGTGGGAGCAATGAAGGCCATGTGAAAAACTAAATAAAACTGATTCTCTCTCTCTCACTGTCCCTCTCTCTTTTAAAAAAATTTTTTTTTAAATTTCAGATATGCTCTGTGTATCAGTGAGGAATTGGTGTGGCCTCCAGTAACAGAGACCAGAGACCAGTGTCTTAAACACTAAGCTCCCTGGGGCTGTTCCAGGGCTGTTACGGTAGTAGCTGGGGGGTTTTCAGGCAGCCAGACTCATCCTTCTCTCTACTTTCCTGATGTTGGCCTCCATCCTCGAGGTCACTCCATAGTCCACAGCAGTTGCTGAAGTGCTACCCTCTCTGTGCTCCAGGCAGACAGCTGAAGGGAAAATGGAAGGGGCAAAATGTCTTAGTCTTCTAGCTGCAAAGGAGGCTGGGAAATGTAGTCTTTGGTTTTTAGAAGCATCATCACTAAAGAAAGGAGTGGAAATTAGGTTAACAACCAACAGTCTCAGAATTTGCAAAATTTGCATAGAACAGAATTTGCAAGATTTCTCTCCAAAGCCCTTCTCTTTGTGACCCCGTGCTAATCATAGCTCATATTAGGCCCAAATTTGATCATTCAGGGAAATTAAGGTTCCCAACTTGTATTACAGCATAAGAGTTAGGTATTATATTCATATCTTATAATAAAATCCTGGGTTATAAACAGCTCAGTCTGACTTGACCTAAAAAAGGAATAAACTGGAAAGATCCCAGTAGTTCAGAGATTCTCCATGAGGTTTAGACATCAGAATCAACACCCAAAATCTCACCATACTGGCCTAGTGAAGAAGCCACAGCAGTCACTGCAACCGCCACTGGGCCCTAGGTAGGTGCTGGAGCTCCCCCTGCTGCCCCCACCAACACTATTGCTAACTTACTGCTCTGCAGTTCCATCTTGTCTCAGGCACCTGCTGCCATCACAGAGCCTCCACAGCTCCTGCTTCTTTGTATCAGACTCCCAATTCAAAGTTTAGGGAGGTTGCTTCTGATTGGTGGAGCCAAGGTCACATGGCCATATTCTAGTTGCAAGGGGAGCTGGGAAAATAAATGTCTGGAATTTCCAGCTTCATCACAGAATAAGTGCTGTCTTCTACTAGGACTCCTAAGTTGGGAAACTCCCTGAAATAAGAATCAGGTTTAATGGGGGCTGCAGTGGTGGCTCAGCAGTTAGGGCACTTGCCTGGCATGCGTGAGGACGAGGGTTTGAACCTCAGCACCACATACACAATTAAGTGTTGGAGCAACGAAGGCCACATGAAAAACTAAATGAAATTGATTCTCTTTTTCTTTTTTTGAAAAGGACAGTGAGAGAGAGAGAGACAGAGAGAGAATAGAATCAATTTTTATTGAGTTTTTCACATGACTTTTGTTGCTCTGAGTTGTGTACGTGGTGCTGGGGTTTGAACCCAGGTACTCGCGCATGCCAGGAAAGCGCCATAACCGCTGAGCCACCGCTCCAGCCCCTGTCTCCCTCTCTCTCTCTAAAGAAAAAGAAAAAAAAAAGAATCAAGTTCAAGCTGGCACAATGGCACCACCTGTAATCCCAACAACTCAGGAGGCTGAGGCAGGAGGATCTGACAAGTTCACAGCCTCAGCAACGTAGTGAGATCTTGTCTCAAAAAGAAAAAAAAAGGATAAATAAATAGAGCTGGGGATCTGACTCAGTGGTTAAATGTCCCTGGGTTCAATCTCAATCCCTGGTAACCCCTCCCCCCAAAAATCAAGTTCAGGTGTTGAACAGTCCATAAAGTAATCAACATCCATTACAGGGCTCGACGGTCACGCTTTTCTTTTCCAGTGCTGGGAATGGAACCCAGGGCCCTGCACATACTAGGCCAGTGCTCTACCACTGAGCTACACCCCTGTGCCCACTGTTTCACATAATCTTCACAATAACTCTATGGAGTAGGTCTAGGAGTAGGTTATTTTGTGTGTGAACAAATGGAAATTCAGAGGGAAGTCACTTGCCAAGGTCAAGCTTGGTCATACTGGAAAGGGCCAAGCTGCCCACCTCTGAGGGCTAACACACAAGGAATTTGGAAATTTCTTCTAGGGATCAGATCCTGGGGTGCCTTTGCAGTTCCACCCTTTCCCTGTCCTTCGTTGGCTGTCCCTGGCCATGGTTCCATGGTCTCTACCAGCCTCCCAGGTACCTGGGAAGCTACTGTCAAGGCCAATGTCTTCTGCCTTCCACATGCCCACCTGTCTTTCCAACCATTTACAACATTCATGTTCGTGGCGGTACAGACTGCTCATTGTCCATCCTGTCACCCTACTTGGATCGTAGCCTCACCTCTGATTTGAACAGAGACAGAGGCTGAACTTCTGGGCTCAGGAAGGGAGGCCACAGAGACCCTTCACAGGAGAAGCCCTGGGACTGATGGGGGTGGGGGTGCTAGGACTCTGTGAGGAGGTCAGAGAGGTGAACTTCAGGAAGACTTTTGGCTCCAAGATCTCTGAGCTGCAGACTATACCCCACCTGGAAGAGAGCTTGGCGCTTTCAAATTTCTTTTATATGAATCCTAAATCCACCCTCTTCTTTCCAATCCACTACCGCCATCCCCTGTCTGAACCAGCCACCATGGTCTCTAGCTTGAACCACATAGCAGCCTCCTAACTGGCCTCTCTGCTGCCAGCCGCTTCCCTTCCCACTGAGGACAACATCCAAAGCCCTTCCAAAGTCAGGCCCTGCAGGCCTGGACTGCAGCCTCCTTAAACACCTACCTCGCTTCTCTCCAGAACATACACACTTGCTGTCCCCCGTCAAGGTTTGAGTATGGTTTGAGTGTGTCCCTTAGAGGCTCATGTGCTGCAAACTTGGCCTTTCGTGTGGCAATGCTGGGATGTGCTGGAACCTGTAAGAGGTGGGGCCTAAGGGATGGTCATTAGGCCATCAGGTGCGACCCTCAGGAGAAAGTAATGCTATTCTTGAGGAGTGAGTTCTCATGAAAGTGAATTGATAGATAAAAAAGTAAGTCTGGGGGCTGGAGTGGTGGCTCAGAGGTTATAGTGCTTGCCTCAAATGTGCAAGGACACAGGTTCAAACTCCAGCACCACATATACAATGAAGTTTCAGAGCAATGAAAGCCACATGAAAAACTAAATAAAATTGACTTTTTTTTCCTCTTTCTCTCACTGTCCCTGTCTTAAAAAAAAAAAAAAAAAAAAAAGTAAGCCTGTCTGTATCTTCCTTTTCTTCTGGCTACCTGTCTTGACATGTGATCCCTCTTATGCACAGTTCACCATGATACCATCCCTCTATGATGGTTTTTGCCAGAAGCTATTCAATCTTGGACTTTCAGCAAAATGAACTTTTTTTTTCTACATCTATTATCCAGCCTCAGGCACTTTGTTATAGCATGGGAAATGAACAATGCATCCCCTAATCCTGTCACCTACCCCTGCACCCTACATGTCTGGCTTCTTTTCACCACTCCGGTCTCTGCCAAATGTTAACTCCCCATTAAGGCCTTCTTGTCCTACATCCAAATGAGGTCCCACACACAGCCAGCCTATAACCCCTTACCTTGCTTAATTTCATCCCGTTCTGAATTTCACCTTCTTAAACCATCTTGTGTAGGCTGGAGGGTGTAGCTCAGTGGTAGAAAGTATGCCTGACATGCACAAAGTCCTGGGTTTGATCCCTGGTACCCACAAAATATAAAAATGAAAAAATCTTTCTTATTTCTTTACTTGCCTTTTTGTTATCTCCCACAACTAGAATACAAATTCTATAAAAATAAGGATACCATAGTTTGGATCTTAATTAAATGTCCTCCAAAGGCTCACGTGCTAAAGGCTTGCTCCCAGCTTGGCACTACTGCGGGGTGGAAGCTTTAAGAGGTAGGGCCTAGTGGGAATTGTTAATCACCTGGGGCCTGCCCTGCAAGGGGATTGTGGAACACTGTCTCTTCTCTCTTCTTTGCTTCCTGATTGCCATGATGTGAATGACTTTCTCTGCTGTGTTCCCCCTCCAGGATGTGATGCCTTGCTATAGGCCCAAAAGCATTAGGCCAACCAATAGTGACTGAAACCTCCCAAACCGTGAACTAAAAGAAACCTTTCTTCTTTTTACATTAATAATCTCAGGCATTTTGCTACAGTAACAGAAAGCTGACTAATGCAAAGGGCCTTACTTTCTTATACACCACATTATTCTTGACAACAAAAATAGTATTTGGCATCTAGTAGATGCTCAATAACTATTTGTTGAAGGGATCACTACTTGACTAATAATAGTCCTAGGAGGAAAAAAACAGAACACCCTTGTAGGATGTCAGGAATGTGGTCATAACCTCCATCTGGGGCTGAGGAGAAACAGATGCAGCCTGACACAGGCAGCAAGCTGGCAATGGAGCAAGTCCTCCATGGCTTGCTTCTTGCCCTTTTTCCATCCGCACATGGGTGAACATGGCTGAAGGGAGGACAATGTGTACAGGCAGGGTGTTTTCTTCTTCCTTTGAGAGGCTAAGGAAGGGGAAGGAAGGGCACAGGAGGGTGTGGGCAGTGGAAAACAGATGGGTGGTGTTCTGCTGGGATGAGACTCCCAGGTCAGCTACTGGGAGCTCCTGAAGGTGAGTTACAGGAGACAGGGCCGTCCACGAAGCTGGCTGGAGGCACTACCAAGAGCTGTTCCTTCCCTCCCACTCCCTGAACTGCCTCCTGAGAAAATTCTATAGAGTACAGATTACTCCTCTGGCCCTTGGAGAACACGGAGGAAAAAACTAGGCCCCAATGTTTGAAGTAAAATGTTGGTAGCAGTCCCCCAGCCTTGACCTCAGTACCCCATCCCAACACCTCTGGGTACCTGTACCCCTTCTCTTCTTCTCTCCCATCCTTATGGGGAAGGATAGTATCTCCAGAATTTGGGGGGCATTGCTTGTCTCCTTATATCCAAGATTCGTTTCTCTACTTGAGGCCCTAATTCCATCTTCGAGAAAATAAGGATGCAGTAGATTTGGACTCCAGCTTGGCCCATGGCAGCTGTGTGTTCTTAGGGAAGTCACCCAGGCTCTCTGAGGTTACTTTCTTCCTTGATAAAATGGTACACATCTTTTAAGGTAGTTGGGAGGCTTCACTGAGACAATGTCAGAAAGTCCAGAACTTAATAAATGTTCAGTGTGCGTAAATTAAATATGAATCAAACTCCCTCTTGAAGGAGTTGGGGGTGTGGTAGAGTGCTTGCCTAGCTTATGCAGGGCCCTGGGTTCCATCTCCTCTCGTTTTTCTCCTAGTGTTAGTCTCTTTACTGAACAAAGGAAGCCATATCTGGTTGCATATCCGATGGCAGGACAAGGAAAGAGCAGGACCAGGGCTAGGCCTCTCCTGAGACTCTCTAGCGAGAATGGTCCAGCACAACCAAAGATCAAGTCTACCCTCCAGGGCTGAACCCCAAATACACAAGAGCATTTGGAAAAGAAAAAAAAAATTCATGGGGACAAATTTATAGTGGGATTATTGATTCAAGTACAGATCCTTTCTCTTCCCTGCATTTTCTAGCCCCTCCCCAAAATGTGTTACTGAAGGCTGGTTAGTGACTCGGTGGGGAGCAGCTGGGAGGATGATTTGTCTCCAACTGGTGAAAAAAATGACCAGCAAGGGGCAAAGGAGACACAGCAGCCCCTTCTTCCCTAATCTCCTTCCTGAGCTTTAGTGTCTTATTTGTGACAAGGGGGACAGAACTCCTGACCTAGTGGAGAAGCTGAGCCGATTCAATGTGATCAGGGACCTGGCAGCCATTAATAATAATAGTAAGGGCCACTGTGTATCCAGCCTCCAGGCCCAGGCACTGTGCTAAGTGCTTGAAGGTCACCTCCTTCACACACTGGCCCATGGTCCATGAAGGCAGGGACGAGTTCTGTCTTGTTCCCTGCCATAGTGCAGTGCCAAAGCCAGTGTTCTCTGCAGGATGGGACTGATGAATGTTCATGGGGTTTAATTTTGCAGCCTCCTTATGTGGCCTCCCAGGGTGGCCTTATTCACAGCTCTCAGCACTGTATATTTCTAATCTCCTGACAGTTCTGAGATAGGGATTTGGGATAAAGAAAGAGAAATTCTGAATCTTGGGGGAAGCACCCTCAAGCCACTGAGATGCAGAAAGTACAGTTGTGAAACTTGAGCAACAGGATTGGGCCTGCAGGAGAACTGGGGTGAAACTGTGCAAGTCCATCCTGGGCCCACCTCCCGTCTGGCCCTGATGCAGCCCTTCTACAAATATTGGACCCCAGCCCAAGTGGCCACTGCTTCTGTCTCTTGAGACAGCCTGCATTCTCCCTTGAATGTGTGTCCACTTTCCTAAATAAACCTCTGTCTATGCCTCTGTCTGGCTCGTGCTAAAATTCTTTTCTGTCATGTATGCCAAAGACCCCGCTGGTCCTGGGTTGGGGTCCCCCTCTCCTCCGGGAACTCCTCAGACCTTTCCCGGGAGACATCGCTTCACTGGTGACAGGTACTGCCATTATTCCCACATTGTGGATGTGGGAACTGAGGCACAAAAAGGTTGGATAGCTTTCCAAAGTTACCAAGTGAGAGCAGGGGTCTGAACCCAGGCATTCTGGTTCTGGAGTCTATGCCCTTGACCCCTATGCTACTAATTCAGGAGGCCAGGAGATGTCTACAACTCTAGTATGGGCTGTTTTATAGGTGATAAAACAAAAACTGTCAGGTGCGGTGGTGCAGGCCTGCAATCCTAGTGACTCGGAAGGCTAAGACAGGAGGTCACAAGTTCCAGGCCAGCCTGGGTAACTTAACAAGAACCTATCTCAAAACAAAAAATAAAAAGGGCTGGGGATATAGCTCAGTAGTAGAGGCCTGTGGGTTCAATCCCCAGTACTGAAAGAAGAAAGAAGAAAGAAAGAAAGAAATCAAAGCTGAGAAAGAAGTTAAAATGATCAGCTCAAAGCTGACTTAAGCTTTGGATTCAGTGTGACCAAGCTGAATGCCTCTGAAAGGCTGATTTGCTTCACCCCACCCCTCACCCAAGCTTTGGGACACAAGGTTCCCTGCAGGGCTCCCCTCATACTCCATAAATGTCTTGAGTCTGGCAACTGTGGCTAGGAACAATGGCATCCCAAAGCTCAGAGACAGTACCTCTGCAGGAGGCTGGCGAGGAATCCAGTTCCCAGGGTGGGGAGGGCTTGCTGTAGGGCTGAGGCCCTGCCTCCACCTGCAGCCTCTCAAGAGGGTCCTCTCGAAGAGCCTGGGGCTGTCCCGTCCTCAGCCTCCAGAGGCAGAATGGTGACTGTCCCCTTGGATTGGGAACATGCAGCTTCAGACACGGGGATTGGTCAAGAGATTTTTCATCCTCATCTTCTGGCAAGAGCCAACTCATCGCTCACACACTAGTTCTTCATCACTCACGTTTTGCCCATCAGCTGCCATCTGGCTTGTCAGGGCTATCTTGTGATAAGTCAGGGACAGGACAGATGCCATTAACATGACATCCCCATCCATCCTCCCCGGGTAGGCTGGCATGGAGAGGCATGGAGAGAGAAGGATGGAGTCAAAAGGGAGTAGCTTCTGATGTGGGACAGTTGAGCCCGTCTGACCTCTGCTGCTTGCTAGGTAGTCTCTCACTGAAACTTAAGTTTCTGTAACTGTAAAATGGGGCCAGAAATGCCTCTGTGGCAGGCAGGGACACCATTTTGCATAGTCTCCTGAGGCACGATTTACAATGTTGTCTGTGTGAGTGGTGCCACTTGGTAGCCCACATCATAGAATATAGGCGAAGGATGCCTCAAGATTACAGATCATATCTGCACCTCGCAAGTGAGAATCGCTGTCAATTTCCAGATGTGAACCAAGGTGCTAACAGAGCTGCTGTGAGGACCAGAGACGGCACTAAGGAATGGGGCTAGGGCTTTGGAGGAGCACAGCAGGCATGGCATTATCCTGGGATAATGGAGTGAAAGGCTCACCTCTCCCACATACCTCCCACACTGTGAGGAGCCCCTGCGGAATTCCAGCTCGCATTCACCGGAGAGGATTGAGACACACCACAGCTCTTTAGCAAGTCTGCAGTTCCACATCCTGTAGGGTCTCTTCTTATCTCTGGGCCTGGCCCCACTGTTACCACAGAGGTTACCAGGCAACTTGGCAGTGGACCAAGGATGGTGAGAGGCTTTCCCCCTATTTGGGATTTTGCAACTGACTGGCCAAGAAATCCTGAATGGAGTCTTCCCAGCCTGGGTTTCCAACTTCTGCCCAAAGCAAATGATCCTGTCTTTATCTCCCTTCATAGCGTGTCTCTTAGTCAAGAAACTTTTATTAAAACCTACTGTATGGGGGCTGTAGTGATGGTTCAGCAGTTATGGCTCTTGCCTGGCATGTGCAAGGACGTGAGTTCGAACCCCAGCACCACATACACGATGAAGTGTTGGAGCAATAAAAGTCACATGAAAAACTAAACAAAATCAATTCTCTCTCTCTCTCTGTCACTGTCCCTCTCTCTTTAAAAAACAAAAACAAATACCTACTATATGTCTGGGCATGGTGAGGCACACCTGTAATCCCAGCAACTCCGAAGGCTGAGACAGGAGGATTGTGAGTTCAAAGTCAGCCTCAGCAACATAGTGGTGTCCTAAGCAACTTAGTAAGACCCTGTCTCAAAATGAAATATAAAAAAGGGCTGGGGATGTGGCTCAATGGTTAAGCACCCCTGGGTTCAATCCCTGGAACCAAAAAAGAAAAATAAACAAACAATCAACAATGTAGCATACTCTTTACCCCCTGAGATTTCAAATAATACTTACACCATCATTTAACTCTGGAAAATTCACAGCCTACACATTTATATTGCATGTAGGGTGAAATATAGAAGAATCAAGAGATTGGGGTGTGAGTGATGTGGGGGTAATTCTGGTTTAAGAGCATATGCATATCTTATTGTTACTTGATATGCATTTATGATTGTACATAAATTAAAAAATAAACAACAAACAAACAAAACACCCTACTGTATGGTTAAAAAAATGTGGAAAAAAACGTATTGTATGCAAGGTACGGTGGAGAGTAGAGTCCCAAGATAAATAAGACAGTTCTCAGCCCTAAGAAAGTCTCAGAGGAGGTGGCTAAGGTCAGGGAGTGTGGGACCTCAGCTGCTGCGGGTGTGGGGGTGCATTCACCTTTGCTAATGACACTTGACCCATGTTCTCCTCCAAACCCTCAAGCGAGAGTGCTGTGGAAAGGGAATAGCTCCGCTATCATCTTTGGAATTTAGGAGCTCCTCCTCTACAGGAGAAGGTCCCATCCTGTCGGAAGCAGTTTCCTGCAGCGTCTCCCTGCTTTTGACTGGCACTCCTAGCTGCCCCAGGAGGTGATCACAGGATCTCCATCAACTGGGGAAAGCAGCTCCCCTTCTAATTGCCTCTCACCACCCCTCTCCCTTGCATCAACAGTCCCAGCCTCTTCTTTCTGTTTGCTCATTGAACTCCGAAGTGCCGCAGGCCCATTGCCTTGTCTACCTCATTTACTGCAGAGTCCTTAGCTTCTAGCTCAGAGCTAGTAGGTGCTCAGTACATATTATTTGAACGACTAGATAGCAGAATAAAGACCACTCTTCATGCTTACTCTAGGAAGATGTTCAGAAGTGTGTAGTTCTTCAAAAGAAGTCATCACAGCTCCTCTTTTCGGCTAGAGAGACCCTTTTTCCTAACCCCTTTATTATGCATGCATTCATTGGGCCTGTATTATTGAAGAGGTCTCCTGAACTGCGCAGGGAGACTAGTCTTCACAAGACCCCCAGCCATTTCTCTCCACAGCTTGGCCCCTTCCTTTATCCCTAGTGCCATGTACCCTTTTAGACAGATCGGTGCCGGTTTAAGGCTGATGATCTACATAAGAGTTAAGGGAGGGAGGAGGTCTCCCAGTTTCCAGTTTCTGCCTTTAGTCCATCCTTCTACCCCTCCCCAGGGACCTGTCTCCAAGGACAGGTCCTAGCCAGGATGTGCTCAGAACTCTACCTACTCTGCCTCCCGCAACTGCCCTAAATCTACTTGTTTTAACTCAACCCTTAGGGTCCCTGCCCAAGGGCATCCTGAAGAGCCCCCAGCACTCGACCCGCAGAGCCCCGGCCCCTCCGCGCTGCCTGCGGCGGGAGCTGCCAGCTTTTTGGAATTCCTAATCGCTCCTGGCCCCGGTGATTGGCTGTTCAGCTCTGACCCCACTTGGGCTGCCGCCTGGTTGGATAAAAGGGGAATCTCCTTGGGGCTCCAGAGCATTAGACACCGGAGGGGGCACCTGGGACCAAGTTTGCCAAGCGGGGAGCCCGGTGGGGGGGAGGGGGGAGCAAAAGACCTGAAGCCTCAGCCCCTCCAAAGAACCGGGAGATGACGGGAAAAACCGGGGAAGCGCTGAGCAAGCCCAAATCCGAGACAGTGGCCAAGAGTACCTCCGGGGGCGCCCCGGCCAGGTGCACAGGGTTCGGCATCCAGGAGATCCTGGGCTTGAACAAGGAGCCCCCCAGCTCCCACCCGCGGGCTGCCCTCGACAGCCTGGCCCCTGGGCACTTGCTGGCTGCGCGCTCCGTGCTCAGCCCCGCAGGAGTGGGCAGTATGGGACTGCTGGGGCCCGGGGGGCTTCCCGGTTTCTACACGCAGCCCACCTTCCTGGAAGTGCTGTCCGACCCTCAGAGCGTCCACTTACAGCCACTGGGCAGAGCGTCGGGGCCGCTGGACACCAGCCAGACGGCCAGCTCGGGTAGGTGCGGGCGAGGCTACCAGTTTGATTGCGGGCATCAGTCGCGAGCCCCGCGCCGTCGGCTCTCGCCTGTGGGACAAGGCCTCCTCCAGGTGGAAAAGTTCCTGCAGGCCGAGGGGTCGCACGCAGCTCCAGCCTGGAGCCAGCTGACCCCGGAGCTGACCGGGAGGATGCTCTGGCGCCCACCGGGTTTGGGCCCCAGCATTTCTACCTGCTGCTCAGTTCCCGCGATCCCGCGTCAGGCGGGTCATGGCCGCAGCGCCGGGTTGGGGCCCCAGTGGACACGGGGCTTGGGATGTCAGAGCCGGTGGAGCAGGGTCTCCCAGAGGCTTGCAGGTTCCCAGCTCTGCGGTTCCCTTGCGGCTCCGGCCTCCGGGAGCACCGCGCTTCTGGAGCTCCATGCCAGCTGTTCAGCGCGCTGGCGGCCCAGGAAACGGTTGCAGACCCTGGCCCCAGCCCTGGTGTCCAAAGTTGCATTTTTCCTCCTCCTTTCTCCCTTCCAACCCCCCTCCCCGCATCGCTTAGCTGTGGTGTATTTTCCCCCACGAACTGGGAGAACCAGGCCACCGCGCCAGCCGAAGTGGCAGCCATCGGATCCTATGTAAGCATCACACTACATCGGATCTCGGCGCTCACCGGCCCCAGGACCCTAGATGACCTCGCCACGCCCTCCCAAAGCCACTTTCCTAGCCGGGCGTCCTGGTAGTCTTGCGCACCCCACCCCCCAGCTTTTATGCTCTCTCCGCAATTTCTCCGATTTTTTGTTTCGTTTTATTATTATTTTTTTGAAAGGTAACGAAAAGTGGCTGGTCTCAGGCTCTCAGACCTCGAGCAAGGGCACATTGGGTGGGCACCGCGAACCAGACAGCGGCCTGACCACTCCCAGTCCTTTCCCGAGCTCAGCTTCAGGCTACAAGCATCGGTTCCTTGGGACCAACTTTCTGGCCTGGGACGCCAGTGTTCAGGCGCAGGGCAGAGCGCAGAGCCGGGGGTCCCCGAGACCCCCTCAGCCTGCCGGGTTTTCCTACCGTCCCTGCCCCATTTTAGGGCCTTTGCCTCTTTTGCAACGAAATCTGTTCAAGATTTCCAGATTCGGGCGCCGACATTGTAGGAGCCAACCTGGACTTAGGGATGGGGACAGTCTCTGGGGTCCCGGAGGGCTTCCAGGGAGACTGCAGGCCCCCGGTGCTCGCGCAGCCTGCCGGGGGTGGGGCCCTCACCGGTTTCGGGTGCCGCAGAGCGCGCTCCCCATTCTGCCGCATGTCCCTCCGCCCGCTTTTCAGATTCTGAAGATGTTTCCTCCAGTGACCGAAAAATGTCCAAATCGGCTTTAAACCAGACTAAGAAACGGAAGAAACGGCGTCACAGGTAAGGTCCCCCGCGGCGCACCAGCCCATCCCCCCCACACCCCCCGCAGTCTCCTGCTCGGGTCTGGGGTCTTATTTTTGCGGACCCCGGAGGTGAAGCCCAGAGCCGCACGAGGGCGGAGAGACCCGCCGTTGTTTGCGGGAATCTTACCCGGGCTCTGGCGTCTAGCCGCACCCGGGGAGGATGCCAAGGGGCCGCGGGAGCAGCCGCACTGGGTGGGCTGCCACCTCTCTCTGCAGGAGAAAGGAAAGGCCCCAGCTTGGGCCAACCCTCGTGGAGAGGTGTTGGCAGCCCCCAGTTCCCGGCATCAGCACTGCTCGAGAGCCACTCAGACTCGATGGTGGGCAGATTGGGCCCCCATTTCCCGCCGGAGCCAGTTCCCTATTTCTCTACACCCGGCCCGCATTCTTTTCTGCCAACTCCCCAGTTTCCTGCTCCAACCATTCCTCAAAGCTTGAGCGGTATCTGCACTTATGGAACGTGTTCTTTAGGTTTCTGCTCTTTGGTGCTTCTGAAAGAGTCGCTACCTTTGTGTGAGCCTCAGTTTTCTCTTCTGTCGAATAGGAGGTGTCCACCAGACATAACTGAAGTGGGGTGGGCTGCACTGGAGTGCAGACTAAGGAGAGAGTTGTCAGGTGTCCTAAATTGACATTACTTGCGCAAAGTTAAAATTCAATAGGTACTGAGATGTCGGTACTAAAAAGCAATCCACACTTCTCCGGTCCGCATTCCCAAGACCCTGTTTCCCTTAGGTTATGCATCCTTGTTTAAGTGTATGGGAAGGATTTTAAGGAAATAAAGGGATGAGGAGCCAAAATCTACCTGTCTTTCTGTGAGAGCTGCCCCTGCGCTCCGCTCCCCGGCGGGGCTGTTCTCTTTATTCTCCCTTTGCCCCGATCCAGGTGGGCTGCACGGGGTCCCACTTGCTCATGGGAAATTTCCTCCTTGGGGCGTTCTCTGGTTCCCTAAACCACTGCATCCTCTTTTCTCTCCCCAATTTGGTCTCAACTTCTTTGCATGCTCTGTCGTCTGCACCTCGCTCTTTCTTAGCTCTGGAAAACTCCACTATTGACACCCACTTTTTTAAACGGCCCTTCCTGACCTCTCAGGCCCCAACAGTTCCCTGCTTGAAGGAAGGTAAATTTCGACTTCTTTCTCAATTCATTCCATTTATACAGTTGTTTGCTTTAATTGCTTGTTTTATTTTAAATGGAAACATTTTTATCACTCCTGTTCCTAGTACTGTTTCAAATATTCTTTCAGTTAACAAATACTCACTAAAACACCTCCTAGGCAGGGGTGGGGGGCATGCTGGCCCCATGCTGTCAGCATCCCCAAAACAGAACAAGGGCTTTGGAGGGAGAGTGCTGCTTCTGTGCTGGGGATGGACTCTGTGGGGGTTCCTATAGCATGGAAGCCCCTGGAAAAAAAATCCCCCAAAATCTCTCTAGTGGAATGCTATCAGGGCTTAAGGTCCCTGACCCTCTGTCTTCATTTGCCACCTTCTCCTCCAGGGAAACCTTTATGGGCTTTGGTGAATTCCCAGCCAGGCAGAACAGCAGCTCACCAACATCAGAGAATAAGAATAGAAATAGAAATCTTGGGCTTCTGTTTCTGGTCCAGGAAGGGAGCAGATTATTGGAAAGGAGAATTACTACTGATCGCTGGTGCAGTTTTATTTAATTTAATTAATTTATTTATTGGATCAAACCCAAGACTTTGCACATGGCTAGGTAAGCCCTCTACCAGTGAGCTAAACCTCCTGCTGGCCCCTTGGTGTGGTTTTTAATTAAAAAAAAAAAAAAAGTTTTCCTGAGCTTCTCTCATTTGGAGATTTGGGATAAGAGCCCCTGGAATCTGGTGATGCGAGATAGAGTTGTCTTTTTCTCCTGGAGGAAACAAACTGGGTTTAGCAAAGTTTTGCAGGGGTGGTGATGGAGAAGAGATGGTGATGGTGTCTGGGATTTTGCTCTTTATTAGAAAGCTCAGCTCCTCTTTAGACAAGATGGGAAGGATCTGGGATTCTGCCCAGGCCAGGAGTAAAGTTTGGGCCACATGGTGAGAGAGGGGGACCTCTTTGGAGAGTGTCATCATCAACACATGGACCACTTCTGGGGCAAGAATAGGGGAAGGTTGGGGAGTTTGAGTTTTGCTTTTGTTTTTGAACAGGTGCTCTTCCAAGTAGAGTCAACCACTTAAATGGTTCTAAATGACCTCTAACCAGCTTTCCTCTTTGACTTTGGCCAGGTCTCACTACCTATGTAACTCAGTTTCCCTGGTTTTGAAAATGACTTGCATATTGTAGTTGTTTACTTTTGACAATCAGTTCAGGGGGTCCTTCAGCAAACGGCAGGAGAGGAATAGAAAGCAGCAGATCTTCCAAATTAATTCTGAAGAATTAACTTTCTATATAAATAAGAATTCCACATATTCCCCTCAGGAGAACAGACGAAACGATTTAGAATCAAACCAGTCGTTTTCTATAAAGAGCACAATCTTCCTCTCGCACCCTCTGCATCACCACTGAGATTAAAGTGGACACCAGTACAAGGAATATGTAGGGCTTTCATTTGTGCTTTCTCCTTGTGCGGGGCATGCTAACCCCCTTGCTGGTCCCAGGGTCCAGATCCCAGGGGCTCGAGCAAGGGATGGACTTGCTTTTACAAATTCAGTTTGTGGAAACTGGACAGTATTGCTTATTGGCTTGTGATGAGGGTGCGGGATAAAGGTCACCTAAATCCTAGTGAAACTGAGGTCTGAAAAAAGAAGAGTTTGTATCTGGAAATGGGTGTTTAGTGGTTTATTGGAGAAAAGGGGTTTATGAAACCCCTAATATTGGAGGTGAAATTTTATGTGTTGGGGTATATGTGCACATTTACTTAGTGTGAGAGAATGTAGCTTTTTCCAGAGCTTGAATGCAGTTTGTGAGACAAAGTAGGTCAATGAGAACTGTTCCGTGGGGGGAGGGGTCTGAATGGGACCTCTAGGCTAGTGGCTGGCTCTGTGAGGGGAATGGTTGGAAAGTGGCCCTTACTTTTTTTTTCTTTTTTTAAGAGAGAGGGGCAGAGAGAGAGAGAGAGAGAGAGATGTATTTTATTCAGTTTTCATGTGGCTTTCATTGCTCCAACACTTAGTTGTATTTGTGGTGCTGGGGTTCGAACCCCTGTCCTCGCACGTGCCAGGCAAGCTGTAACCACTAAGGCACCACTCTAGCCCCAGCCCTTACCTTTCGAGCACCAGAGGGGACTGGAGGAAGGACCCTGAGGGCAGCTCCGGGCAGTTGGTAGGTCTGGGTGTTGGCAGAGAAGGGGCAGGTGAGCAGGAAGGAGTGTTGGGGAGGCCAGTAGAGGGGTGGAATTCAGGCCTTGGTTGTGCAAATCCTGAGGCTGAAACTTCATTTGAGCATCCCGTGAATCCTAGAACTGTGACTGAATTTAAAACCCTCTAGCATCGGGGAGCTGGTTGGCAGGGCTGGGGCATTTGTTTGTCTGGCAAGGTCTGCTTTTTGTGCTTGGGAGCAGGGGCTTTCTGTGGTCTTCTAAATTTTCCTCCTTCACACCCATTGCCCCAGAGCACCTCTAGAGTCATGCTCAGTGTGAAATGTCACCGAGGGCTCAATTAATGCCACCCCCTCCACCGTGAATGAAGAGTGCAGACAATTAAGCTGCGTGTGTGTGAATGAGTGTGTGTGTGAGAGAGTGACAGAGAGACTGTGTCGATGGTGCCAAGCCAGCCCAGGTTTGGGATCTGTCAGGGAGGCAGGGGAGAGAGCCATTCTATTATTCTGTTCTCTCCAAAGTCAGGCGTTTCTGGTTTCTGGGGTTCTGAGTATCCAATTTTGCTCCCTTCAGGACAATCTTCACTTCCTACCAGCTAGAGGAGCTGGAGAAGGCATTCAATGAGGCCCACTACCCAGATGTCTATGCCCGGGAGATGCTGGCTATGAAAACAGAGCTGCCGGAAGACAGGATACAGGTAACACCCTCAAGTCCCTAGGGACGTCTACCTCTGCAGGGTTCCAGATACCCGTTGAACCACCCTTCTCCACTGCCTGCTATGGGCATGTGCTTGGTGGTGAGCATGTCCTCAGAAAGAATCATGTTTCATCTGACAGGCATTTACTGGTCACCTACCATGTGATGTGGGCACGGTGGGGAGACAAGGGGCTGAACAGATGTGGCCTGCCTGCCATTCCAGACTGTAGGCTCTCTGAGGGGGCCTAGCAATGAGAGGTGGAGTTCTGGATGGGTCCAGGGTCCTCGGCAGAGTCTCTGTGGTGGCAGATGTCTGTTTTGAAGCCAAAGGTGGCCCCAAAGTGCTTTGGGCGGCTGTGAAGGGGAAGGTGACTTTTAGCTCTGACCCCAGTCTGTTTCTCTTCCCTCCAGTCCCCCCGCCCCACGTGAGGAAGACATTACCCACCCTCTTTCTGCTTCCCCTCACCCCATCTAGCTGCTGCCTCTTCCTCCCCTCATAATCAGGCAGCTGCTGGCCCTGCCCTGAGCTCTTGTTCCATTACTTCTCCTAGTCTGGCCCCAGATGTGACCTGGGACAAGTGCCGGCAAGTCCCTCCTCTCCCGGGCAGCTCTATGGCACAACCAGCCAGTGGTCTGGACCAGCCCGCTCTCTGCTGTGGTGGGTGTATGGTCTTCCATATCCAGGAGCCCCTGGCTGGGCAGAGGTGGGCTGCTGAATCACTTCTCTGGGAGAAGATGAACTCAGGTGGCTTCTAGGCAGGGCTTCCATGGCGAGAGGACATTTCCACAAGATCTGGAGTTGCCGCAGCTGGATTTCCACCTTCAGTGGAAGTACCCTCCTGGGGTGGTCCAGAAGTGGCTGCTGCTGGGGCTTGGGAGTAGGGTCTGGGGGAGGCCCTGACTTCCTAAACTGCTGCTGCTTAGCATCTCTCCCCACCCCAGTTGGTCCTGTGTGACTCCAGGTGTGACGTGTGCTGGGAGTGTGAGGTGGCTAGAGGAGAAACCAAAGGCATATGGGCTGCCCCACACTGTCTCACTGGAGGACCAGAGAATGGGAAATGAAGCCATAAGCTACTTTTCCAAAAGGGCCTTCCTCGCCTTGGAAATCTATTAGGAATTTCAGCCATGACTTTAGACATTGACACTAACAATAAGCTCAATTATTCATAAGCCGATTATGTTTGGTACATTAGCCATGGTGGCCTAGAACCATCTCCCACACCCAGTAGGGTTCTAGTGGGGTGAGCTGAATGTTGATTTTGAATTGCGCACATGGGTTGTGTGTGTACTCACCAGCAAGGCCCAGTCCAGTTGATATTAGCACCAAGTCAGCCATTACACATGGTGGGGTGCAGGGCTGACAGATTGCCATGGTTGCCATACTGACTATAAGAAGGAGCAGCTTATCTTTTGTTGTGCGTTGTCTAAAATCTTCTTGGCTGTGATGGTGGTTGGTGGGGGTGTTTTAATTCTGCTGAGCTTGGGATTTGGGGGAAGGTTGTACCTAAATTGTAACTGCACTGTTACACATGCCCTGGCAGGCCTAGGTTTGGCTTCATCCAGTTGCTTTGAGACAAAGAAAGTGTCGGAAGTCACCAGAACCACACAGAGGAGCTGAGGGTATGGAGTGAGGAATATCACTGCCCTGGGTCTGGGAGGATTGGCTATAGTATTGGTGGATATAGGAGAAATGGGGCAAGAGTTTCCCTGACCCTCTGAGCCCCACCAGGCTAAATGCAGCTCCTAAAGATGTTTGTGGGTGGTCAAGTGGTCCTGCCCCAAAGTGTTTAACCAAGTGGAAAAGACCATGGCATGTGTTAACAACAATCCCAGCTATAATTCCAAAGCAGTTTCCATGTGCCAGGTGTTCTAAATATGTGGCTTGCTGCAGGAGAGGCAGGTGGTATTAGTAGTTGGGTAAACTAATTCCAGAGCCCGACTGCTTGGGTTAACAGCCGAACTTCCCCTCCCAAAGCTTCCTAGTCTTGATCTGTCCAGTGGGATAAGAGTGACACCTGCCTTTTAGGCAGGTGCATTGAGCCATATGTGTATAGTGTTCAGAGCAGTAGGTACCTGGCTTCTGTCCTGCTCACTCAGATTAAATCCTATGACAAAGAGTGAGACCGCTAGCTTCACGTATTCATTCATTATATTCATTCATTCATTTGCTCATTCATTCTGTCACTGCTGGGAATTGAACCCAGGACCTCACGCATGGTAGGCAAGCACTCTACCACTGAGCTACACCCCCAGCCTACAGCCTCCTCCTAGAACCTGGGAAACAGAGGACCAATGACTTGCCCAAGACCACACAGCTAGGAAATGGAGGACTCAAGACTCCACCTCATATATGAATCTGAAGCCCATTCTTCTACTGCCTGCCTTTCGGGGTTGAGGCCTGGGCTTTAATTTGACACTGGGAACAGAGGTGGTTTGAAGTCAGCACAGGTGGCCTATATCACTAATTCTTTTGGGGGTTATTGAATGTATTGAACCCAGGGCCTCACACATTCTAACTATATCATAACTTTATTAAAGAAAAAATACTTGTGGAGCATGGTGGTGAATGCCTATCCTCCTAGCTACTCGGGAGGCATAAGCAGGAGAATCACAAGTTCCAGGCCAGCCTCAGCAACTTACTGAGACCTTGTCTAAAAAAAAAAAAATTAAAAACTTAAAAGGTCTGGGATCTAACTATGGTAGAGCACCCCTAGATTCAACCCCAAGTATTCTCCCTCTACACTACACGCAAATTATTCAGTGCCAGGTACTGTTTGTTTTGGGGATTTTTTTTTTAAGAGAGAGAGAGAGAGACAGTGAGAGAGAGAGAGAAAGAGAGAATCAATTTGATTTAGTTTTTTCATGTGACTTTCGTTGCTCCAATACTTTGTGTATGTGGTGCTGGGCTTTGAACCCACATCCCGGTGCATGCCAGGCAAGTGTTGTAACTACTGACCCACTGCTCTAGCCCCAGGCGCTGTTCTAAAAATAGCTAAATAGTTACTTCACTTATAAAAAAAATTATTTTTTGAATGGGAAAATTTCCCTGCCCCAGCCTTGGGCGAGAGGCTTGTGGGGAGTGTGTGTGTGTGTGTGTGTGTGTGTTGTGTCTTCGGGGTGGAGAAAGAGAAAAGGGCTGTCACTAGAGGCTCCAAGCCTGGAGTTAAGAATTCTTCAGGTGATTGGACAAGAAGGCAAAAACTCAGACCTTATCTCAGGCACTGACACCCACAGTAGTCAGGCCACTTTGTATCTCTGGGCCTTATCTGTGAAAAAAAGAGGAGGGGCTTCCTCAGAATCAGCTTGGAGCTGCCGAGGGTGGAGTGGGGTACAGGCCAGGTAGAGTTAACAACAGTCCCAAGTGGACAGCTGGGGCTCACACCCCTCGTGGCCAACCCAAGGAGACCCCTGGACTTAGCTGAGACCACTGTCTACTATCTAATGGGGACCCACAGTAGTCAGACAAGCCTCCTTCCCATCACTGCTGACAAGCTAAACTCTAAGCCTCCAATTATTCATTCGTAATTTAATAATAATATTTCTTGAACTGCTAACTTTGTAAAAGTATTATGATTTCTGGCATTTATTAAGTACTTACCACTGTCCCAGATGTTAAATGCCTTCCATGCCTTGTGTCATTTCGTCTCACAACACCAGTGAGTCAGGTGTTATTCTCATGTTCATTTTCTGGATGAGGAAACTGAGGAACTGAGCTGAAATCTGCAGTAGATCAGGATTCAAATCCAGTACTTACCTGCTGTCCCACGAGATCCGATGAGCAGTCTGTACAAACTGTAATAATCGATGAGAATGGCAGCGACAGAGGGCCAGGTCTCTCTACAGCTCTCTGGGTTCAGGATGGAGGGCTAAGGTGCCCTGGCTGCTAGAAACAAAAGATTCCAAGTCCCCATGAGAGACTCTGGGCATGCAGCTCTCCTTGGGTCTCCACGTTTGCATATGGAGACCAGAAACCTCTGCCATTTGTCAGCTGTGAACTTTCCTCTGTGGGATCACTTGTTACTAGAATGGTGAGATTGGACTATATACTGCATTCTCTTATTTGTTGAATGTATTTTTTCTGATAAAAATTATATTTGTGGGGCTGGAGTAGTGGCTCAGCGGTTTCGGCGCTTGCCTGGCAAGCACGAGGACCCGGGTTCAAACCCCAGCACCACGTACACAACTGAGTGTTGGAGCAACTAAGGCCATGTGAAAAACTAAATAAAGTTGTTTCTCTCTTTCTCTCTCTCACTGTCCCTCTCTTTAAAAAAAAAAAAAAAAAATTATATTTGTTACAAAGTTATAAAAATTGAAACATTACAGAGCTATGGATGTTCAAAGTGAGCAGAGTCCACGACTCCCTCCACTCTTAGCGGCTTTGTGTACAGGGAGAGCTGAGGTTTGGATGCTCTGACTAGAACTGCTCAAATATGCCTCTTTTAAAGTGGTCCCTTGGGGCTGGAGTGGTGGCTCAGTGGTTACGGCGCTTGCCTGGCATGTATGAGTACACTAGTTCAAACCCCAGCACCCACATACACAACTAAGTGTTGGAGCAACGAAAGCCATGTGAAAAACTCAATAAAAATTGATTCTCTCTCTCTCTCTCTCTCTCTCTCTATCTATCTCACTGTCCTCTCTTTAAAATAAATAAATAAAATAAAGTGGTCCCTACCCAAGGTTAGGGATCAAAGTGTTAGAAAGTTATATATTCTAGAAATTAAGATAGTTGTCTGCACTGGAAAGGGCTGGTAGTATCTCAGCCCAGGGTGTCATTTTAGAATACCCTTGCAGGGGCCTGCACCCAGGGATGCTGATTAATTTCTTTGGAGAGGAGCCTTGGCATCTGTGCGCTTTAAACCTCTCCAGGTGATTCTGCATTCAATCATTGTAAAAGCACTGGATTGGAGGCTCAGAATAGGGCAGGTGGGTTATAATGAGTGGAAGAAAATGGAGTTTGGGTGACCTGGGAGAGGTGAGGAAGGAATTGACCTGTCAGGGGTTTGAGGAAGATTGCTGCCGGGAGCTGCCCCCTAGTGGACATCAGAGGCTGCAGCAAGGTCCGGGTTCTCAGCCTCAAGCTGGACTGGAAGGAGTGTACTGAAATAAGGTGTCAGAAGTGCTGAGCCGCTGTGGAGTGTCACATTGCGCCAACAGTGAGCCCCAATCCATCAGCTTCCAGCCAGAGGAGAGCAAAGGGGCTGGGTGAACGTGATGGATGCTGCCACGTGGCCGATAAAGCCAGGCTAATGGCATGTGGCAAGATTGAAAGACAGGCTGCTCTGGTGGCCCTTGCCTGTAATCCCAGTGACTCAGGAGGCTGAAGCAAGATTGCACGTTCCAGGCCAGCCTCAGTAACTTAGCAAGGCCCTCAGAAACTTACTGAGAACTTGCTTCAAATTTTAAAAAATAATAATTTAAAAGGACAGGACATGTAGTTCAGTGGTAAAGTGCCCCTGGGTTTAATCCCTAGTACAGGAAAAAAAAGAAAAGGCAGAACTTGCAGGTAGTGAGGCGACCAAAATGTGCAAATGGCAGCGTATATCATGCAAGGTGTTCCCTTAACGGTGCAATCCTGGAAAGGCTGAAGAGGGTCTCCTGGGAGACCCTTGAAAGCAGTCCTATTGGGGCTACCAGGACCACAGAGTACGGGGGTGGGTGGAGATGGGATGATTTAGACAAGAGGCGCCCTGGCCTGGGACATGGCCACAGTTTCTTGTCCTGGCCACCTACACAGTGAGAGGAAGAACTGGCTAACTAGCCTGACCTGTTAGCTGTGTGCCCTGTAACAAGACAGCATCCATGTGGCAAGAAGTCCTTCCTCCGGGCCATTTACCTGGAGGCGCAGGTGCCCTCTGCCAGCTATGGAGTCACCTGCCATACCACCTGGTGACATCTAGAGGCATCTCACCTGAGCTTCAGCGCTGCCAGGCACCTCCTGTGAAAGGAAATGTACCTGAAAACCCAGGCTCTTCCCCAAGCTGGAAGCTCCTCCCGGCTCACCTTTGTCTAGGACTCCAAACCTGGTGATCCTGGTGTTGCTTTGGGTCCTTTCTCAGGAACTCAGAGACCCCAACATGTAAGGCAAGGTTTTGGCCCTGGCTGGGACCAGATGCCCATGAAATAAGAGCCACCCCTTCTAGAAAGTGGGTTATCAGGAAAGCAAGCAAGGGAGGGCCCTAAGGAATCTCATGCACCTCTCAGAACCCAGAGCCCAAGTAGAGAAAGGGCCTAACTGCCAACAAGGATTTTTTCTCAAAGGTGGGAGACAGGAGGGTGTGGTTTTAGTGAATGCTTCCTAGAGCATTTGCTGGAAAGCCAAGTCTCATCGCAGGGCACATTTGCCCACAGAACTTACCAGGTGCCAGGCCTGCATGTTGCAGCTCTTAATTTTCCCAACAAAATTACCTGGAGGTGATATCACAGGCAGATGAGAGCAGGAAGCTCAGAGGGGTTAACAAATGTGTGTGGTCACAAAGGCAGTGACAGGCAGGACAGTGAGCTCCAGCCTAGGCTCCAAGCTTCTAACCAGAGTCACTCACAGGGGCAGGCTCTGCCTGCATTTGAGCCCTGAGGGCTGGGCCATATTAGAAATGCATTGGAGAGTTTCAGGGGCATCTGTTTGGCACCCCAGATGCCTGGCAGGGAAGCTAGAGGATGTCTGTTAAAATACTAAAAATTGAAGGTTTGGTATGTAGCTCAATGGTAAAGTACTTGCCTAGCATGTGTGGGTCCCAGATCTGATCCCTAGTGTGGTAAAAGAAAAACAACTAAATGCTGAAAGTTAGCTTGTTCCTTTCCACTTCCTCCTGGAGCTGTTGTTATTATCAGTCTAGCTTGCTGAAGAAAATGTGGAAGAGGCCAGAGGAGCAGCAGATAATGCTATTGACTAACCTACCCTTTGGGCAGACTCCCATGGATTTTCAGTGCCTCCACAGAAGTATAACTAGCATTTATTTATTTGTTATTATTATTACTAGTTTGGAGTGAACCCAGGTGCACTTATCCACTGAGCCACATCCCCAGCCCTTTTTTAAATTTTTTGTTTTGAGATAGGGTCTTGCTAAGTTGCTTAGGGCCTCACTAAGTGGCTGAGACTGGCTTTGAACTTGGGACCCTCCTGCCTCAGCTCATTGAGCCATTGGGATTACAGGCATGCACCACTGCGCCCAGCTTATAACTAACATTTATTGATCACCTTCTGTATGAGAAGAACTAATTTTAGGCGCTTTCACCTATTTATTTAATTTATTTTTTAAAGAAAGAGGGGACAGTGAAAGAGAGAGACAGGGAGAAGCAATTTTTTTATTTAGTTTTTCACATGGCTTTCGTTGTTCCGAGACTCGGTTGTATATGTGGGTGCTGGGGTTTGAACTCGCGAACTTGCGCATGCCAGGCAAGCGCTGTAACCACTGAGCCACCGCTCCAGCCCCTATTTATTTAATTTTTAAAACAACCCTGGAATGTAGGTATGGTCATCCCTCAGATTTATTCTAGCTTCCTTCTACTCCAGGGATGCTGAAGTGCCTTATATAAAATGGCAAAGGGTCATACAAAAGCGTGTAGTTCAGTGGTAGAGCACTTGACTAGCATGTGTGAAGCCCTGGCTTCAATTCCCAGAAAGAAAACTAAACAGAAAGAAACAAGCAGACATAGTATTTGTACATAATGTATGCACCTCCTCCTATATAATGTAAATCATTTCTAGATTACTTATAATTTCAATTGTTGTTATACTGTACTGTTTACAGAATAATACAAGAAAAAGAGTCTGTACACATCCAGTACAGATGCAATTTAAGAGTATTTTCAATCAACATTTGGTTGAATCCTGGATGCAGAACCCGTGGGTATAGAGGGCCAATAGTATTCTTAAGTGTTGTATGAAGAACCTGAGGGTGAGAGAGGTCAAGTAACATACCTGAGATCACATAGCAGTTTTTAAAAGCTGACTGGCCTCAATGGTTTTTGTAAATGTTTAAGTTCTGCACATATGCTGTTTGCTTCTAGGAAGGGCAGAGAAAGGTAAATCCAAAGAGCAGTTAGGGTTAATTCTAATGCCTTGACCACTTCCCTCCAAGGCATCATCTCCAGTTTCCTTGCCAACTGTCCTAAAATGAAATTGTTTTGGCTGTCTAGGTTTCCTCCATAAATCGGAGCAGCATCTGGCCTTCCTGGAGAGCCAGGCATTCTGGAAGCTCATAAGTGAGGGTCTAGATGACTCCTGGTTTGAGCCACCAGCTGGCACCTGCTCCCCTGGAAGACTGTCTGTGGGCAGAGTCTGATCAGTTATTCCTTTGCTCAAATTAGACCCAGAAAAAAATGGTCTAAAGCAGAATCCTGAGCCTGAACCCCTTCCTTAGTTTCCTAAAGATACTTTTCCATCTGAAAGTCTTGCTCCATCTCCAGCACTGATGCTTCTGGAAACTTTTGGGCACCTTGCCAGGCATCCACAGTGGGGTAGGTGGGTGTTTCTGTTTTTAGACACTTCATATCCACAATACCTTCTCTAGAATTCCTGAGTCCAAACAGTACTGAACATAGAAAATTTCTTCTTAAATTTGGCATCAAAACTCACTTGGAAGCATAAATCAGATCAGATCTTATGCAATTTATACCTCTTAGTGTATGTTTAAGTTTTTTTTTAATTTGTTCAACATTGTCTTACATACTGGAGGGAATTATTACATAGTCATACATACATAGATATTGACAAAATATGTTAAGCCCGATCCTAGTCCAGGATCTCCTCCTCTTCATCCACTCCCCATCTCATGTCTTCTCTATAGTGCCCCATGTTATAGACAGAAATGAGCATATACATGTATATTAATTATTGAAATTACTGGGTTTATATGCCTGTTGGTGTATAGTTTGGCTTCTCATGGGAGTCTAGTGTACCCACCTGTATTGATAACCTCCCTTTTCCCTCCCTCCCCTAAATCTCTCCTTTCTTTCTCCCCCAACTTTCATAATTATGGTTTCCCTGGCTTATGTTAAATTTCAACTTTGGTGAATTGATTAAAAACATAGCTAACTTTCATCCTGTTTTAGGTTTTAGTCTAGCTTCCACATATAAGAGAAAATATTCAGCTCTTTAGTCTCTATTTTTGATATTTCACTCACTATTTTTTCCATTTCCATCTATTTAGCTGCAAGAACCATGATATCATTCTTTCCAATAGCAGAACTCTATTACATACATGTGTGTGTGTGTATCAGTTTTTTTTTTTTTTTAAGAAAGAGGGGACAGAGAGAGAGAGAAGCAATATTTATTTAGTTTTTCATATGACTTTCATTACTGGGACACTTGGTTGTGTAAGTGGTGCTGGGGTTTGAACTCCCATACTTGCACATGCCAGACAAGCGCTGTAACTGCTGAGCCACCACTCCAGCCCCATGTATCAGTTTTTTGATCCATTTATCCAGTGAGGGGTGTCTGGGTTGGTTCCATAGTTTAGCTATTGTAAACGGAGCTGCTATAAACACTGATTTAGCTGTGTCTATGTTAGTATGCCGATTCTAGCTCTTTGGGGAAAATACTCAGGGGTAGGATAGCTGGGTCCTATGGTGGCTCCATCCCTAGTTTTTTGAGGAGTCTCCACGCTGCTTTACATAGTGGCTGAACAAGTTTGCAGTCCCACCAGCATTGTGTTCATGTTCCTTTCTCCCTACAACCCCTCCAGCATCTGTTATTGTTCACTTTCTTCATTTTTGCCACTCTGACAAAAATGAGTGAGGTGGAATCTCAGTGAAGTTTTGATTTGCATTTCTCTAATTGCTAGTGATGTGGAACATTTTCTCATGTATTTATTGGCTTTTAGGGCTTCCTCTGTTGAGAAGTTTCTGTTTAGTTCCCTAGTCCATTTATTGATTGGATTGCTTGTGTTTTTTTGGTGTTTGGTTTTTTTGAGTTCTTTATATATTCTGGATATTAGTCCCCTGTCGGAGGCATAGCAGGCAATGATTTTCTCCCATTCTGTAAGTTCTCTTCTTGACATTCTTGACTAATTCTTTAGCTGTGCAGAAGCTTTTCAGTTTAATAGCATCCCACTCATTGATTCTTGGCTTTAATTCTTGCGCTATGGGAGTCTTGTTAAGGAAGGAGGTACCTACGCTGATGTGGTGGAGTGTTAATCCTATTTTTTCTTTTAATAATTGTACAGTTGCTGGTTTAATTCCTAATTCTTTGATCCATTTCGATTTGATTTTTGTGCAGGGTGAGAGATAAGGATCTGTATGGTTATGTTTTACTGCAGGGACTGAAATTGATGGGTGTGATTATAAGGTTCTGCTAGTGCAGGGCGATATGTACTGTATGGTGTATACATCACATGTTTTCCAAAATCCCAAATGTCCTCCAGCCCCAAGGTTTCCGGTGGCTTTATAATGCACTCTACTCAAGCAGGACAGTGGCCATCCGGTCAGGTGGCAAATGGCTTGCTTCTTCATAAAGTCTTCCCACTCCTCAGATTCAGCGCCTAGAATTCTGTCAGCACCGGGTCCCCTCTTGGTTGTCCTCTGAGAGGTGAATTAAACTGGAAGTCATTCGTATGAATTGTTATCTGGATTAGTCCTTTTAGATTTTGTCACTGTGAGGGAAGGCATCCTGAAGCAAGTGGAGGGCGACCAAGTACTAATGGGCTGGAAATGAGGTAGGACAGAGGCCCTGGGTAGGGCAGATACCACGCAGAATAGGCAGAATAGGCAGACAGGCTTGGGAAGAGTTGGAAACAGCCTGGAGCCAGGCTTCATGGGTCACAGCTCTCCACTCTCTGGTGCACGGAGGATAGCCATCTAGTGGCCTTCAAACTGCATAAACCTTTTCCTCAGCAGGGGACACCCAGAGCAGTTAGGGTCCACACCAGGAGAAGGCTTTGCAGCTGTTCTTGCCAGCTCCCCAGTTTTGAGCAGGAACTGCAGGTGCCAAACGGTGGTGGCAAAGATGCTGTCCACCGTAGGCACCGCCGCCCAGTGTGACAGGCAATGGCTTTCTACGGGCTCTGGCCCTAGCATTGGAGGCCGTGTCTCTTCCATTTTGAACAACAAAAGTCAAAACAGGCTTACTTAAAGGGTCATCTTAAAGGTCTTTCCGCACCGACGCAGGGCGTCGGGTGTCCCCCGGTGTTTGGGGGCGGCCGGGGCGCCCCCTGCCGGGTGTGGCCAGCCTAGCTCCGCCGCAGACTCGGGGCTCCCGGCCAGACGCCCGGCGCTCACTGCGCCATCTGGCGGCGGCGGCAGGAAGCGCGGAATCGCGCGGACCCGGAGCCCCGCAGGTCCCCAGCCCGGCTCCCTGCGGCCAAGACAGCAAAGGGTTAAGCTGTCAGCAGCGCGATGTTAAACAGGTGTCAAAGGCGCCCCATATATCTGCAGATTGAAATCAAATTCTTTGCCGTATAAAAAGATAAATTACCCAGGCGCTGCCGCGCGTCCCACTCATCACGCCAGCGCCAGACGGCAAGCAATTTTTTTTTTTAATGTGCTAACGACCTAATCAAGCAATCAAGTCGGAGAAGATTGCAGAGTGACCGGGGCAGCCATCTGCCGGCGAGCCCCGCATTCATTTCCGCGCCCCCCGCGCTGGGCGGGGGCCGGGACCGAGCTGCTGGGGGGGAAGAGGGGGAAAAATCCTAAACAAATTAACACCCAATTTTCCCCGTCTAATTAGTTAAATGAGAAGTGTTTGGGGTCCCCCGGGGAGGGGGAGCGGCTCGCAGCGAGGCGAGTGCTGCCTCCCCAGCATTAATTAGTGCAGGTCAATGCCGCTGCTCCCGGGAGAGCAGCCGCTTTAATTTCCCGTGATATTTCAGTGCCTGAGGCCCATCGATTCAAACTGAAATTAACTTATTTTTCAATCAGCCCAGGGCTGCCCCTGGGGGTGACTCTTCTTTTGCCGCCTCCTGAATAGAGCTGGAGCAATTTTTCATCAAAAGCTGATTCCTCCGCCGCCCAGCGCGGGGGAGGGGCCGAGGGAAGGTGCGGAGTGGGGGGCGGCCCAGGAGAGGGGATGGAAAGCTCAGGAAGCCAAGGGATCCTCCGCAGCCCACTACTTCCCCCCACCCCACCGCCATTCCCCTGGAGTGCTTCAGCTTCTTGCCGCCCCCAGGGGTCAGGGCCCCAAAGACTAAAGAAAGGCCACTAGTTTCCTGAGGGCCTCTTCCCTGTTTGAGGGACTAGGCGGGAAGCTCCTGGATGTCAGCTGCTAAAGTCTTGAAAGCTGCTTTGGGAAACCAAGAAATCCTCCTTCCCAAAATTGCTTCAGGGTTTCTGGACTCTCCTCAAAGAACCTCCAAGGGCCCACAGGGTACCCCAATCTCTTTTAGATCCTGCACTAATCAACTTGGAGGATCAGACAAACATGCCACAGAGTGTGGCCTACCACATTCTCCAAGGTCCTTAATCCCCTCTGCCCCTCACATCCTGGAGAACGTTGTCTTTATTCCTTGCTTGGGGGATAGCACCAGTTCCCCCAAATCCCATTCAAGTTAGAGAATATGCACGGCAAAAGCAGTGCGGCAGGTTTCAGCTGGGACAGGGCAAAGGGAGGCCAACTCAGACCTCCAGGAAGAGTGCCCCTCACTGCCTCTGGGCTTCCTTAACACTTGTCTCAAATGCCCCCAAGACTGTCCCTGCCACTCCTGCAGCCTTTCTGGACTGCTCTGGGCCTCTAATGGAGAGGAAGCCTAGAGCAACACACATGCCAGTCCAGGGACTCATGGAATTTGTCCTTCTGCAGATCAGAATGAGGTTCTGTTTGTATGCTGGAGGTGTGACATCTGCAAGAGACCTACCAAGTCCTGGCTTCTCATTTGCAAACCAAGGACTGCTCTGGGTGCTGTACAGCTGCAAGGGACTGTCCTGTAGGCATCTCTAGCACATCTCCCTAGAACCGCTTTGACCAAAAACAAAAAAAGGGACCTATTTTGCCTATTGGAGTCTCACAGGACTTGATATCCTCCTTCTGACACTCCTGAGGTCTGGAGGGACCTCAGGAGCAGCATGGGGTGGAAGAGCTGGGGGAGGGACACCTGCTGAGGAGATCTTTGCTCCAGGCAGGCAAGGTTAAGGACTTTCTCAAAGCACACTCTTCACCCATCCTCTGCACTGGCAGGTCTGGTTCCAGAACCGCAGAGCCAAGTGGAGGAAGCGAGAGAAGTGCTGGGGACGGAGCAGTGTCATGGCAGAGTATGGGCTCTACGGGGCCATGGTGCGGCACTCCATCCCCCTGCCTGAGTCCATCCTCAAGTCTGCCAAGGATGGCATCATGGACTCCTGTGCCCCATGGCTACTGGGTAAGAGCCTGCACCCTCCTTGGGCCCTGTCCCGGAGGTGAGGAGAGCGGGCTCCCTGGAGGAGGGGACAAAGTTCTGGGGTAGGAACACCTGGGCCATCCAAGAGGGCTTCCCAGTCTACCTTGGGGACTCAGGCAGGCAGACCCTGGGTTTGGTATCTCTCCATTGAAACAACTTACTAAGGACCCAGGACTCCTTGGACAGGTCCCTGACTGGATTCTGTTATCTTGTAAGGAGGGTGTAGCTGTTACCCTAGAGTCTATATTCCCCGTTCCCCTTGGCCAGAGGTGGACTTATGGCAAATGTAATAGCCCCCCTTGGGAGTTGAGGGGACCCTTAGGTCCCTTTGGCCATCTCTCTGGTTTTGCCCAAAAGTACTTCTTTCCCCCCAAATCTCTCCATCTGCCAGTTTCCGCCATCTGCCATCTAGGCCTGTGTCTGATGACAGCATCAGCTTATCCTGGGGTTCTAAGTTGTGGAGTCCCAGGCTGGAGGGGTGGGAGAGTCAGCTGTGCCCTGAAGGGATAGGGGTAGGGGAGTGAGGGGTGTCAGGTGCTCAGGGTTTGTTGAGAGGTCCTCTGTAGGCCTGGTTCCCAGTTGTTGGCCTAGGATTCCCCCACCCGCACTCTCCTTGTCCTCTGACCCTGGCCCAGCCCTGGGACTCAAGTGACTGGTGTGTGTGAAGCAAGGCTTTCTGCCTGTCCTTAATTCTGGCCTCTCTCTATCTTTGCTGTTTTCAGTTCAAGATGGCTTTCCCAGGCGCTTTTCTAAACCCGAATACCAACAATTCTTTTTAGGGATGCACAAAAAGTCGCTGGAGGCAGCAGCTGAGACGGGAAGGAAGGCTGAGGTGGAACGCCAGGCCCTGCCCAAGCTTGACAAGATGGAGCAGGAAGAGCGGGGCCCCGACGCCCATGCAGCCATCTCCCAGGAGGAACTGAGGGAGAACAGCATCGCGGTGCTCCGAGCCAAAGCTCAGGAGCACAGCACCAAAGTGCTAGGGACTGTGTCTGGGCCGGACAGCCTGCCCCGGAGTGCGGAAAAGGCAGAGGAGGAGGAGGCCATGGACGAAGACAGGCCAGCCGAGAAGCTGAGTCCACCGCAGCTTGAGGACATGGCTTAGGTCAAGGGGCACTCAGGCACTGGAGCCCCAAGACTCTGTTCCTGTGGTGTGGGAGGTTGTCCACCCTCCCCTGCCCCACAGGCCCTCCATCACCCCCATCGACTCCAGGCACAGGTCTTTTCTGGCCTCAGCTTTGGACCCTGCCGAGACTTCCTGCTCTAGTCCTGACTCTCCAGCATCCTCCTCATCCCAGCATCCCTGCCTCAGAAGCCTTCTTGCTGCCCCAGCCACCCCCAGCCCCCTCTCACTCAATCCCTTGGCAACTCTCGCTGTCAAAATCCACCCCTTACTCTCTGCTCTCTGGCTTTGAAGGGCCCTCCTTCCCAGCTGCATACCCCTGGTGGATTCCGCTCAGCACATGCCTAAAGTCCATTGCTGCAAACACATAGCCTGCCACGGACACAGATTGAATACCTGCACCCCAACTCCAGTGTCTTGAGCACCCCAGTCCTCGGCAAGACTTCTTCCCTCAGCCTGTTCCTTCTGGGGGACCTGGGCCTGGGTTCCTGTGGTGTGAATATACTGCTCTGCAGGCCCATGCACAAACTCTGCATCCTTTGCCCCATCCCTCCAATGGTGTCCACATTCTAGACTGAACTGGGGAAGCCTCAGGCTGGGCCTCTGGGCCACCCTCAGGAACCTGTCCTCTCCACACCCAACCTGCCTCTTGGATTCCTCCTCAGCACAGGTGCCAACAGCATGTGTGACCAAGTACAATACCTGTAGTGGATGCAGGTCCTGTGCCCTGCAGGGAAAGGGCATGTCTCAAACACTATGGCTCACTGCATTGTTGGGGAGCCCAGGTCCTCTACCCAGAGACCTTGGGCCCCTGTACCTGTATTTCTGAAGCATTCAAGCTCTCTCTATATACTGCCCATGACCTTGACCTGCTGTGCAAGGCATCCTTCCCCTAGGGCTTCTAGCAAACTACTTGTTCACTTATGCCTGCCTTGGAAGAAAGCAGAGGGCAAGGAAACCACAGATCCGGCCCCAACTCCACCCAGGACGGTCCTAAGAAGCCAAGCCTGGAGTAGCATCATGGATGGGTCACAAGAAAAGTAGGGGGAAATGTTCAAAAGAAAGCAAAGCAGGAGCCAGTGTTAAACTGGACAAAGCTGCAAACACACCATGCCAGGTGCATGCTGGGAAGTATGTCCACTAGAACAAGACAGACACAGGAGCCATGCTGTAGAAAGGGACTAGAGTTTTTTTGTTTGCCGATGAGTGGACCTGTTAATACCAGTGGCCTCTCTTCATCTGCCCCTTCCACTTTGCCCTTTAACCTTTGCATTAGCAATGGGAACACAGCTCTGTGGAGCCCACCGAACCCATTTTCCCAGGCCAGGCATAAGAGCCCTCTCACCCCATGACGTTTTCTTCTACAGCCTCACCTACCATGGCAGTGGGGGAAGGGGGCACACTTTGCAAGAGAAAGGCCTGAGACAGTGAGTTGCAATTTTAATTCACTATTAAAAGATGATTTCTTCATTCCATTTATGGAAATGCCCTTCCCCAGCCCAGTTCTTGTCTTTGTCCTCTGTTGGTTTGAAATGCTAGACTGTAGCCCTGGTGTGTAAATAATGTACATAGAGTAAGAAGAAAAACTTGCTATTGAGGTGTTTGAAATATGGAACTGTAATAACCTCTAAATATTCTCAACCTGTGCGTTTGTGCCACTTTCTGTAAAGATATAAGTCAGAATAAAATTGATGTAAAAACGGCTGGGTATGGACCCAGAAGTCCTCCATGGGTGGGGATGGTGTGTGCCTGTGTGGATAGGTGTCATAAAAGTTAATCCCTAGGAGATCTTTTTAGGTCAAAACTAGGTTCATGGGGCTGGAGCGGTGGCTCGGTGGTTACAGCACCTGCCTGGCATGCATGAGTACACGGGTTCAAGCCCTAGCACCATGTACATAACTAAGTGTCTGAGGAATGAAAGTCACATGAAAAACTAAATTTAAAAAAATGCTTCTTTCTCTCTCACTGTCCCCTCCCTTTCTTTTTTTTTTTTTAAAGAGAGAGGGACAGTGAGAGAGAGATAGAGAATCAATTTTTATTTAGTTTTTCATGTGGCTTTCTTTGCTCTGACACTGTGTTGTGTATGTGGTGCTGGAGTTTGAACTCACATCCCCGCACATGCGAGGCAAGCGCGGGAACCGCTGAGCCACTGCTCCAGCCCTGTCCCCTCTATCTTAAAACAAACAAACAAACAAACAAACAACAAACAAGATAGGTTTGTCTTTCAAAATCACTCGAAATATTAGGGAGCAAGTGATCTGCTTCTCTTGGTTGAGCTGATAGCACCCTTCAATGACATTATCACTAAGATACAGCACCCTCCTCCACCGCAGGCCCAACTTAAATATCCTAGCCCTGGAGCCCCTAAGGAATTGTCAGCCAGTCCCTCGGACTCCTCACACAGTAGATTATATCTAACCTTTTTCTGTTGATTACCTGTAATCAACCCTCTTTCCTTTGCACCCCTAGTGAAGCCCACAGCCCACCTGTGGGCTTTTTCTTTCTGGGTATACCTGTGCGCTCGCACATCTTACCTTCAACCTAAATAACAACAATCAGAAAAGGCAAGTGTATCTGGATCGGAGAGTCAGACAGATTATGCTAAATCCCTGTCAAAGAGGAGAGTGGAAGGAAAAATCGCACAGGGAGGGCTGCATGAAATTGCCTGCGGACAGCTGTGACCCGCCAACTTGATGATGCGTTGGGTGGAATTACAAGATGAGAGTGCAGTGAGCGCAAGGAATCTCATAATTGTTTCAAATTGGCTCAGAGGTGAAACCGCCTCACAGCAGCCCACCATCAAGAGAGAACGGCAGGGGGCTGGAGCGGTTGGCGCGCTTGCCTGGCAAGCACGAGGACCCGGGTTCCAACCCCAGCACCGCATACACAACTAAGTGTTGGGGAAACAAAGGCCAGATGGAAAAATAAATAAAATTGATTCTCTCTCTCTCTCTCTGATAGAGAATGACAGGAGGAGGTGGATGTTCCTTGCACCGCTGATGGGACCCAAGTGTGGTCCTCCCCACACTTGCCTCCTGAGGGCCACAAGTGGGAACTCTGACTGCTGGGTGGTGAAGGGACAAGACTTCAAGTCCTGCCTGAAGGCAGCTGTTCCCAGGCCTTCCCTGAGTGCCAGGGCCCAGGAATACCCTTCCCTAACAAGCCCACCTACAACCCTCCAGAAACTGCCACTTCTTCTTCAGTCCCCTCCTCCCCAAAGGCAACCAGGCCCTGCCAGAAGGGTTTATGGCCTCTGTTCTCTCATGGTATTTGGGAATTGTTCCATCATAGACCTTTCCATGTTGTTTTGTAATTTTTTGCAGGGGGCAGGTACTGGGTGGAGATGGAACCCAGGGGAGCCTAACCACTGAGCTACATCCCTGACCTTGTTTTATTTTTTAGTTTGAGACAGGGTCTTGCTAAGTTGCTGAAACTGACTTTTTTGAACTTGCAATCCTTCTGTCTCGGCCTCCCGAGCTGCTGGGGTTATAGGCATGCAGCACTGCCCCCAACTGTGCTGTAATTTTTTATTTACAAATCTACCTTTCCCACAAGATTGATTTTTTTCAGGGTGGGGACTCTATTTTATTTTTGTTTTCACACCTGGACCCATCAAAGGGCTGCTTACTCAATCCACTGTTGAATGAAGGAATGATCATTCTGTCTCTAACATCCAATTTATCAATAATTTAACGAGCAACTATTATGTATCAGGCAGTGGGGTAGAACACTGGGATTACAGTGGTGGGCATAGCAGTCCTAAGTCCCTGTTCTCATGGAATTTGTCTGAATGGAGAGACAGAATTCCAATAACCACATGGGGAAATATAAAATCACAAAGGAGCTAAGGCCTCGGAGGCACTGGAATAAAGGACCATGAATGTGTATAATAGGTGACCTGACCATCCATGGGACTTGGGTCAAGTGTTTAACCCCTGAGCCTCTCTCTCCTGCCTCCCAAACAGAATGACACATCTGTTCTTGTAGCATTGGGAAGAAGAAGCCAGGACACAGAAAGGTTCCACAGGAACATGAAGGAAGACTGACCATGCCAGGGCAGGCTCCTCAGATCCTTGGAAGCTGCCCCCCTGTCACCAAGGACAGTCACAGGTTTGTGAGATGCCCGAAATCCTTTTGGACAATCACCCCAAGGGATTTACCTTGGCAAGAGGCAGGCGGCTGTCTGCAGAGGGAGTTGCAAATTAGCTTTACAGGTAATCAATGCAGGGAGAGGCTGGGAAGCCAAGGGAAGACCCTGGACAGGAAGGGATGGTCTGGACGGCAGGGGCCCACCCCAGGCCCTGGAAGGGAGATTGCATTCCAGGCTGGAAGTCCACCAGACAGCTGGCCACCTGCACTTGCCAGTGCAAGAGATCAATGAAAGGGTGGGCAGGGCTAACAGATGAGGCCTGGCAGGAATAGATGAGGTGGCCACCTGGGGAGAGTGAGTGGCCCGTAGGAGTGGTGACAGAGGGGGAGCTCCTGAGATCCACGCCTGTGACCTGGAGGGTGCAGCTGTGGTTGGAAAGCAGGATCTGGTCTGCAGGATTGCTGGGAACTGATCCCTGATCCTGGCTGGCCTCCCTGGCCACCTATGGCTCCTGTACCCCACAGCTCACTGGACTTCTGCGACAAAAGGTGTTAGAACAATCCAGGAGTGGTCTTCTATAGGAAACAATTTCACTAAAAAACAAAGGAATAGAAGTAATTTAAAATACTCAAGACATCGGGGGCTGGAGCGGTGGCTCAGCGGTTACAGCACTTGCCCGGCATGTGCCAGCACACGGGTTCAAACCCCAGCACCCACGTACACAACTGAGCAATGAAAGCCATGTGAAAAACTCAATAAAAATTGATTCTCTCTGTCTCTCTCACTGTCCTTCTATCTTTAAAAAAATAAAAAATAAAATACTCAAGACATGAGGTTGGGGATTTAGCTCAGTGGTGGAGCACTTGCCTAGCAAGTGCAAGGCCCTGAGTTCGGTCCTCAGCCCTGAAAAAAAAAAAAAAAAAAAAAACTCAAGACATTAAAAGCAGGACTGTGACTCCCACTGCATTTAACATGCTTTGCAGTGTAGGATATGAAGCTAACCCTCCACCTATGCAATGCTAAGTTACCACCCAAGACACTCCAAGCCTCCGGCAATTCAATATCCCACTGTTTTCTGGTTGTAGCAAAAAATAAAGAACCAGCAAATGATTTCAGTTCTATTCTATTTTTATTTTTTTAAGAGAAAGAGAGGGATAGTGAATCAATTTTATTTAGTTTTTCCTGTGGCTTTCGTTGAGTCAGTGGTGCTGGGGTTGGAACTCGCGGGCTGGCCCAGGCCAGGCAAGCTC
>PVKS010011568.1:0-56256 GCA_004027875.1 Aplodontia rufa | reverse complement strand
GTGTGCGTGGTGCTGGTGTTTGAACTCGCATATTTGCACATGCCAGGCAAGTGCCTGAACTGCTGAGCCACCACTCCAGCCCTGATTAATAGGTTTTTAAAGAGTATTTTTCACAAATAAACCTATCACTTTTAAGTTTTACACAGGAAATGTTCCATTAAAACTTATTAAATTGAAATAGGACTATAAAATGCATAATGTTTTGCTACTGAGGGGAGGAGTGGAGAGGGGGGACTTGACCATCAGAGTATTTAGAATGTTCAAATCAGTTCTTTTTCTTTTAAGATCAATTTGACATCCCCCAATGCTAGTAGGAGGGTCTGGCAAGGTCCAGAGACAGACACTACCTTCTGCTAAGCAAGGTGCCACATTCTTTCTATTGATGCCCAGGTACAAACCAAAGGCTGGACCCAACCAGAATTTCCTGCACCCACGTCCTAGGTTTGGGGGAAGGGAGAGGATGACCAATTGAAGGGAGAAATCCTATAAAAAGGGCAAACCTAAGTTCGTCTTCAGCTCTGTCCCCCTCTCCCTTCTGGGGGAGTCTGCTCTTCTCCCTGTGCGTTGCTTTCTATTATTTTCTTAAAATAAAGTCCATCTACTATGCTTGCCTTGGTGTCCCTCAGTTTCATTCTTCATCTCCGAAGGACGCAAACCTCACTTCCACCAAACCAGCATCACTATTATTGTAAGGTTATTAAATGGCTTAAATTGCTAGGGAAAAAAGTATGTGTGTACACACACACACACAGTATCAATATTATTTTACAGAACAACCAAAGCATTCTGGTGCCATGCAGAATTCATTGAAGGTGTAAAGGGTGGAAGACAGAGGTGCAGGTGCAGGAAGCCACCCTAACCCAGTCACCTGAGGTCACCTTGAGTATTAAGCATAGTCCTTGGCCTCTTCTAGAGCTCCCTCCTCTCATCTGTGTGATGATGGCCCTCTTCTTATTTGGACAATTAAATGAGATCATGCATGTTAAAGTACTACATAAACAATAAAGAGCCACACAAAAGACTATTAAATTGACTGTTTTCCCATTGATTTCCTGCCCCCAGGGACAGCCTCCCTCAGCCTCCTTCCCTTACTCTGCACAATCAGATCCATCAGCAAACCTAGCCCGTTCTCACAGCATGTTCCAAACCCACCCACCAATGGAGGAAGGGCTGGCTCCCACCCACTACACTACAGCCTCCAGCTCCCAGCTGGCCTCTGCTTCCCTCTTGCTCTCCACAGCCTCAAATCCCTGGTGCAGCCAAAACAACCTCTAAAAGACCTACACCAAAAGCCCCCGCTCTCCCTGGCCTCCCTTCACATTAGCAACCTGAACTCCCAATCATGACCTGGAGACTCCCAATCTCCCTTAGAGACCTCAACTGCCACCACTACCACATCATTCACAGCATTTTTTGTTTAATAAAGAGAGAGGGACAGTGAGAGAAAGAGAGAATGAATTTTATTTAGTTTTTCACGTGGCGTTTATTGCTCTGACACTTTGCTGGGTACATGGTGCTAGGGTTTGAACCCGCATCCTCCTGCATGCCAGGCAAGCGCCGTAACTGCCAAGCTACCGCTCCAGCCCCTCACAGCACTTCTGATTCTACCCATGCATTCCTACCTGGGGAGCTTGCATTACCTGGTTCCTCCTTGTGGAAGGTTCTAGAACTTAGGACTGTGCAATCTCTCGTTTGATTCCAGCCCATTCAAATGTTACTGCCTCAGAAAGGCCTTCCTAAAACACTCTGAGCAGGGCAAGTCCCCACGGTACAATTCTCATTTTCCTTCCTAGCCTTCACCATTCTGAAATTACATCACTTAATTCACTTTTCCACTACAATGAACCTGATGGGGCAAGGACTTGGTCCTTGCTCATTAACAGCTGGTCATCTAGTACTCACTCTATCCAGCAGAGGCTTAACTGAAGATCTCCATCCTAAAGAGTGAAAGCATTTTTAAATTTTATATGCATTCCACAGAAAATCACAGAGGGCTCATAAATACCACGAGTGAAACTGGCCTATCTGAATGGTCTTGAAAGACTTCATCCTACCTTGGAATTGGAAGTGGACTCCAGGAAGCAAAGTCTGTTGCCAAATCCTTCTGCTGCCAAACATAGTTTCTGTTGTTCTTTGTGGATGGTTGCGGTACACTGAAGAACCACTTCATCATCCTGTGAGGGAGGAGAAACAAGAGAAAGTGAGGCTTGACAGGACTCGTCTAAATCAGGTCTAGAAGAACATGACATTAGTGATCTAAAAAAATTGGAGCTAAATGTAAGAACTGTCCCCAAAAAACACAAAACCAATTCCCAACGCACTTTCTATCTGCAAAAAGGTCACTGGGAGAGAGAGAAAGGAGAAGATAGCCACTCAACTCAATCTACAGTTTTCTCACTGTTGTTACTGATTCCCAGAGGCAAAGTGAATGGTAATAACAAGATACAGGAAAACAGGATTTTCCAGTTAGTACTCTCATGCACTATTTTAATCATCAAAATTACCAAGAAATTGGCTGACATGTTCCTAGGATATCAAATATCAACAGGAATGGAACAGATTCTAATAGTAGGCACACATGTAATTCCACAGCCAACACAGGAAAATAAGTTGGTAACTGAATTTCTGGGTTCAAATTGACTATAAAATTCTTAGTTCAACCATGCACTGGCTATTTGATCATATTTGAAATGATCCTGGGCTACTTAAAAATGTACAGAGAGGCCATTTCTTAGTTTGATTCTCTGAAATACAACACTAGTTTCTAATCAATCAGTGAAGCAGGATTACAGGAAAAATCACACACAGGAGAAGATGATTAAACAGGATGGCTCAGTACAGACAGCATAAGTACTGCAAAAATCATGACTTAAGAAGCAGCAGGATGGGTCCCCACTCTGCCATGTGCTAGGTCAGATGAGCTGGGCAAGGTATCAAAACTCTAAAGTGACAGAGACATATGAAGTACTTAGACAATGACTGACATACAGACAGCACTAAAGAGTCACTAAACAAATGGGAGACGTAGGTACGTGCTAACCAAGGATCTCACTTTAACAGGTTCTGAGCAGCAGGTGCCTACGTGTTTATATTTTAACATTTCAACTCAAAGACACATAAGGACATAAAACAGAATAAAAATACATTCATTGATCCTTTCAGTTACACTCCAAATGAAAAAGGACTCACAAGTATATTTGAGAGGCCCTGCCGCACTGAGGCTGAATGGCAGAAAGTGACGAGCTGCAATGACTCTTCAACAGCAGAAAGCAAGCCAATTTTGTTAACCAAAGAAAAGGCTATATTAATTCTAAACGTGCAACTCCAATTTGTGATACTATGTGCTTGCTTTTATGTCCCTTACAGCAGCATGAGTACTTGGTACCAAGCTTATAGCACTAGGCACAGGCAAAACCCAATTCTAAACAACCACCTCCCAATTGTTGAAAAGTCATTTGCAAAAAGAATAACCAAATTTTCCAAATAAATGCTTATGAATATAAATTCATGTTCAGCATGGCTATAATAAAAAATCATGAAATACTTCATATAATCTGCAAGGTCAAAGATAAATGGTGGGCTTCCATCAACGGTGTACGGGGAAAGAGCAGAAGAGGATGCTGACGGGGCTGCCCCACCCGCCCTGCGGAACCAGCTGACACTCTCAAGCGAAGAGAGCAGTGGATGCTGGAGAACACCTCAATGCCATTCAGTGAGTAACGAATGTGCCAATCAAAGACAGCTTGGGAATGAGAAGAGAGGGCAAGGCAGCGGTGCTAGAACATTCGAGAACAGGGGTGCCACTGAGCGAGCGCTTAATGCGGGGAAGCAACTCCATGCTTCAGGAACCAGGTCACAGCCAATCTGAGATTCGTCAGCGCCCAAGGCTGCCAGACACCCGTCTGATTTTCACCGTGTTTGTCATCTGTGGAAGTGTTCCTCCTGCATCCCACAATACACCAGCCTTGCCAGAAGCCCTGATTCTATGGGTCTTCGGGGGGACTGAGGCTGTACATCCAATGAACACTCACGGACAAGGGCCACGGGACGAGGACCTGGGAGCCAGATGCCAGCAGAGAGGAGCAGCCCCCATAGGAGTGCAGACAGCATCCACAGCTGGATGGGAAAATAAATCTGCCAGGGGCTGGCTCAGCGGTGGAGTGCTGGCCTAGCATGTGCAGAGTCCCCAGCACTGCAAAGGGAAAAGTCTGAGCACTTCGGAGAAAATCAGAAACGAGGGCTTCCGTGGAAGTACCTTTCAACATGCAGGAAATGCCACAAAGGAGCGAATTCCAACGATACGCTAAACCACCTGGCAAACATGTGGACGCCCCTTCTCAGTTTCCCTTCCATCCAATGCCTAACATTGTATACAGAGGGTCTGGCAACGGTGCCACTGACACAGGCTACAGTGACGACTCAGCCACCGGTCAGCTTCAAAGGCTAGAATTCCCTGACACTCCTCCTAAAGCCTCTGCTTGGCCAGCTACCTGGGAGCACTTTAGTTTACATTCCAGTAAGCGAAGGGTTCCTTTTTGACAGAAAGTAATATACACCGAATGCTTGCTGGACCAAACACCGAAGCACAAGCCACCTGTCAGGTCCCTTTAATCAGCCATCATTCTCCGCCCAGCAACATCTGAGAGCACTGTGGCTGGAGAAGGTGTGATGGATAACTTGTTGCCCTCCTTGTTGTGAACCATGTTAGTAAATCCGGGTACTGCTAACACGGGCAAGATGTGCACACGGGGATGAAACTGTGTGCTCACACACAATCTAGGCTCTGTCCCCAGAATAAAGATTAACACTGACAAGATCCAGGAGTAGTGCTGCTCAGTTAACAAAACAATAAAAATGTAATTAAGTCTCTGCTACCTGGCTTGAAGTGCATCCTTCCAATTCTCATTTCTTCTTCATCTTTTTTTTTTTCTGGGGGAATAGGGGAATTTTAATCCAGGGGTAATTTACCACTTCACCAATGAGCTACATCCCCAGCCCTGTTCATTTTGAGACAGAGTCTGAGATGTGAAGGCTGGCCTTGAATGTGCAATCCTCCTGAGCAGCTGGGATTGTGTATGCACCACTGCACCTGACCCTCATTCTCATTCCCTGCTTTCACATCTAGCAGTGTGTACTAATGGAATATGTAAGGCTTTCAAGTACATGGTTACCACCATTTTTCCCACCCTGATGAAATGATAAGCATCCTTTGATAGTCATCCTTCATTAAACTTTGTTTTTGAGTCCCTGCATCTTATGCCCTAGTACCTGGCTACGGTAACACATTTAGACTTAGTTGGCAAGAATCATGTCCAAACCCAAAATGCTATGAGAACAGATTTGACTCACATTCTCTTGTTTCATAGCTTAAAATATCAGAACCTATCATTAACCTTGAATGACTAGGATGGCGACATATGTTAGCACTAGAACACACCACGGAGGTCAGCTGGGTTCTCTGTCCATGGACACAAGGGTAAGAGCAAAGAAAGAGAATTCAGAAGGAAGGAAGGAGGGAGGTAGGTAAGGAAGGAGGGAGGTAGGTAAGGAAGGAGAAAGGAAGGGAAAGAGGGAGGAAGAGAGGTGGGAAGGGAGAAAGGAATTAAAGAAAGAGGAAGTGGGGAGGATGGAGGGAGGGAGGGGAGCTCTCCAGGAAGGGTCCCAAGAGAATGATACCAAAGGGTGTCTGCTCTCTAGGGGTTTTTAAACGCATATCTGATGGCCCAGCACAGGTCATTGTCGGGTGAGGGCTGCCAGCATGGACCAAGCAAGCTCTTGAAGCACTGATCTTAACAAACCAGTGACAAGGGCGTCACTTCAGTCCCTATTTACATAGTTAAGAGGACAGTCCAACCTTGTGGTCTGGCATGTCTGTTGGGGAGAGGGAGCACTTGAGGCAAGGGTGGACCTGGTGGCTGTGCACTGCTAGGTCAGAGATGGGGTCCCTGATGAGGGCCTCTGTGGTCGAAGCTGCCAGAGGTGGCAAGAACAAGTTCCAGTGAAGGAGGAGACAACTGTGGCTGGAGCTGTCAAGGGCAACTTCGGGATGTCCCCAGGTCCCCATGTTTCCTTCCAAGACCGGATGGGCTCATTTCCTTCTGCAAGACCCTGACCCTGTCTTCCTATGGGTGGTCTCCCTTCCTGCCTTATTCCCCTAGTGACCTGCTGTTCCCAGAAACACTTGGAACCGATCTCCAAAAAAATAAATTTACTTGTCTTTCTTCATACAAATTCTGGATGGAATAGTCAATTACTCAAGTATGTTAGAAGAACCTTCATGAACCATTAGGCAAACACTGTTGCTTAAATAAGGCAGTCGCCAAGGCCCACTGATCCCCTTCAAATCGCCTAGTCCACGTTCAGAGAGCCCCATTCACCACAGTGACACACGCACACCACGTTCACAGAGCCCCGTTCACCACCGTGTGACGCACGCACACCACGTTCACAGAGCGCATTCACAATAGCCTGGTAGAGGCTGTGGATGACGAGTGTATGAAGAAAGTGCGGCACGTATACCACAGAGCTTTATTCAGCATAAAGAATAAAAGCACCACATCTGTGGGAAAAATGAATGGAACCTGAGAATATTATGCGAAGTGAAATAAGCCAGGCTCGCGCTCACAGATGGTGTGTTTCTGCCTGATGTGGAAGGGAAGAGAAGGGGGAGAGGAGAAAGGGGCCGAGCTCACAACGGAGGGATGACCAGTGGAGTAGATGGGACAGGGGCTTCTACCCTTGTGTTACGTGTCTAACAAGAGATCTTCAGCTGCTCACGCCAGCAGCTTGAAGCTTTTGAAGCATTCAGGAGTGTATTTTAATATTTTATCCAGGGACTGCAGCGGTGGCTCAGCATTTACAGTGCTTGCGTGGCTTGCGCGAGGACACAGGTTCAAACCCCAGCACCACGTACATAATGAAGTCCTGGAGCAATGAACGCCACTTGGAAACCAAATAAAATTGATTCTTTCCCTCTGTCCCTCTCTCTTTAAAAAATAAATAATAAATTTTTCCAGCACCTCCCACTGCAGTTCTTCAACTTCCCAACCGATTTCCAAAACAAAGAACAGACTTTATAAACCAATACACAGTAAGTTACTTTCAGGTAGAAATCACTTCTTTCCAATTACAGGGACCACATTCTGCCCTCTGTACACGCCCCGTGGTGACAGCCGCTGTGTGAGAGCAGGGACAAGGTCTGGCGTGCTCCCCAGACATCTCATGGCCTGACATGGTGCCCGGCAATGACCACGTGTCCCTGAAGCGACACGTGTCCTGCGCCACCCGGGATTGTTCCCAAACCAGGCCACCACCCTGACGATGCCACCTCTTCTTAGAACTGCCACAGTCAGGTCCTATGTAACTCACAATTAAAGCTAGTACCACAAGACCCCACGAGGCAATTTCACGCTTTCATGGAGCCAGGAGACAAGACGATTTCGGAGGAAAATGACTGAGCCTGTCTATCAGAACTGAGAATTTGTAAGACAGCATCACCAGCGCGTCAACAGAAAGCCCAACTAGACCCAGAAAACAGCAACATGGTACCGTATTTCTCCTATCTCCATGGAAACACAGCGAAACTTTTATAATGATAATGTTCTTCCCATATATGATCTAAGCAAATCATTCATCATGTACTCTGGAAGGCTCAAGAGAGCTCTGGCCATTATGAAGCCCCTCACACTGGGCCAACTACTTTCCTTAAACTATGGCTGTCTTCCAAAACATTGATCCACATTTCGGCCTTCTCCAACTGGCCCTCTCCTTGGGTTATACTGTGAGAATTATCCTAGGGTTAGCCATAACTCAAAAAGCTATTTGTCCAGAAGGTCAGATTAAATTCCAAAGGCACCAGGTGCCCAGTGGCAGCAGATGCTTTAGTTGACACCTACAGCAATCACATCATCGCCCATTTTAGACCACCACACATGGCAAATGCTCAATAAACACAGCATGGTTTGAATTCCTTTTATTGTACTTTCTTGGGGACTTCCTGTGACTTTATATTCATTTAGAACAGAGGTCTAACATTTACGGGGAAAAAGGAGCTAGAATACTGTATTCGGGCAGTTTCGTGATGAGTGAAGAAGACACGATTTCTATAACGAATGTTGCCAAGTCTGCCAAAATTGTACAGCACAAAAAACAACTCTCAAGTGTCCATAGCAACGGCTCCCTCCAAACACTCATCCATCATTCAACAGACACTTGCTCAGGATACAACATGTGCTAACCAGTGTTCTAAGTGCTTGAGATAAATTGTTGATAAACCAAAGATCCCCGAACTCATTAGGCTTATGCGCTGGCAAGAGAAGAAAGCCAACAAACAAAACGTGATAAATTTATAATTGTGTTAAGAGAGGAGAATTTTTATAAACCACACAAAAAGAACAACGGCAGGGCATCAGAAGCAGTATGGGCTGGTGGAGGAGGCTGGACTGGAACCCTGGGGCCTCTTGGAGGGGTGACTGTGAGCAGGGACTTGGAGGAGGGACAGGCAAGCGTCCCTGAGGCTGGGCGGAAGAGAAGCCTGCAGGTGAGAGCCCAGAGAAGGGCATCAGCTGCAGCAAGAACTGGAAGGAGCTGGGACAGAGCTCACTGGCACAGTGCGCTGGGCACAGCTCCCAGCACCAAGAGAAAATGCAACAAAGCCACCAGGAAGGAGCCTTGTGGCTGGAGCAGACTGACCAGGTGAGGACGGCATTTTAGGATGCCGGGAGGTCGGTGATGGGACCGCGCTGCCAGATTGTGAGAGCCCTTGAGGGCAGTGTGACATCTTCAGCTTTCACCGAGGGATACCAAGCACCACTGCGCCATATGCTCAGAGTGGAGTGCAGGGTGACCTGATGGGGACAGTGGTTAGGCCAGGTGGGGGCAGTGGAGGTGCAGAAAGGGAATCAAGTCCTGCAGCAGCTACCAAGGCCCCCACTGCGGCAGGTGCTATGTAATGCCTGCCACTCTATCAATCTATTCCATCACCACTTCAGACTTCTCTGACAAATGGCCAGTAAAATATTACCCATACTATGTTCTTCCTTACAGAGGATAAGTGCTTAACAGAGCAAACGAGTTGAGATGATTAAAGAGAGAGAGGAAAAAGCCAGTATTTTTGGACTCTAATTGAGTCTACATTTATTTAAAAACCCCACTGATCGGTGGCTCAGTGGTTATGGTGCTTGCCTGGCATGCACAAGGACCCAGGTTCAAACCCCAGCACTGCATACATAACTAAGTGGAGGGAAAACAAAAAACAGATGAAAAAAAAATACTTTTTTTTTTTTTAAAGAGAAAAAGTAGAAAAGCACAATCAAGTCCTCAGTTTACACATCAGTATAGAACCACAAAGGTAATAACCTCAGGCAGTCTTAGGGAAAATTATCACAATTTATGATCATTCCACATTAAAATGCTCTATGATCTACAAATGCACAGAAAATTGAAACAAAATGCTAAACTAAAACGCATTTGGTAACTCAGTGCCGCTGTAATGTCAAACACTGGAAACAGGACCGAAGTCTTCTTTCTGAGACATTTAGGCAAAGTAGGCAGAACAGAGTCGCCTGCTTCCGCCACCACGGCACTTCCTGCACGCAAGGAGCCTCTCTCCCGTGCCGTGCCGAGTGGCCACCCTCCCTCCACGTTACATCGGCTTCCCGCATTCGTGACAAGTTCTTCGCCTAGCATCACTTCCTTTGGGACATGCACATCCTTGTGGTGTCAACCACTGTCACTGGCTGAGTCCCGCTGGCTGCGTATGCAGGGTCTTCCACAGCCAGGTTCCTCCTTGCGCTCCTGTCTCACTCAGCCTCATTTCACTCACAGGGCTGTCACCATTCTGCTTCTCGGAGGCGCTTCACCCGCGTTGGCCCATTTCCTTTCACCCATTCCCATAAGTGTCCCATCCCGTGCAGTGACCATCAGGAAACACGGAGAGAATCAGCTGTACACTTTGCCACCAAATAAGAGGGGCCAAGCCACCAGCCATCCACAGGCCAGAAAGGAGTAACCTGCCTTCCACTGACCATGACAAGCACCTGTGGGTCCGTAGTGATTCCTGTTCAGAGCGTAACGACACTATGGAAATCAGGGGGACAATCTACTCTCCTTCAAGCGGGCCACAGTGTCACCACCTGGCAGTGTCACTTCCCCACTGGCAGGTGAGCCAGCACTCACATGAGTCTGTGAAAAAGGCGAAGGAGAGGCGAGAGCCCCTCCCAAGACAATTTGAGGGGCAACATTTAGTGCACATGTCTGTGGCTTTCTTTTGAATCGAGGGACCCAGAGGCTGTTTATTACCAGCCTTCCCTACTGTCATGGCTTGGATATGAGATGTCCCCCAAAAAGCTCCCGATAGGTAATGGAACAGGGCTCAGAGGTGACACGGTCACCTTAGGAGAGCTGTACCAGAATCGCTGGGCTGATCCACTCAGGGGACGAATAATCCAAAAGGACGAGTATACTGGGTGTTAACTGGAGGACGGAGGCCGCTGGAGGGGTGCCCTGGGCGATGTCCCTGGCACCTACCTGGCTTTCTCTCTGCCTCTGCCTCCTGGCTGTCTCAGCTGTGCTACTTCCCTCTTCCACCACTCCCCTCCTCCACCCCTTCTGCCACGATGTTCTGCCTCCCCTTGGGCCCAGAGCTATGGAGTCATGGACTCAACCTCTGAAACCAAGAACCACAAGCTTTTGCTCCTCTGAATTCTTCTGGACAGGCATTTTGGCCACAAAGACAAAAGGCTGATTGGCATACCCACTCATGCTGCATCTGTGGACCATGCAAGGTGGTAATCATGTGGTTTTTAACTCAAAAAACAGACCTGCTGGAGAGATCTGTTGCTCTGTGCTCAGGACTCCTAAACCAAAGTTTATACACAAGATGGCTTGTACAAGATTACAGGCTGCTCCGTCACTGTAGGCCTGGGTAATGTCAGCCAAGAGGAGCTGGACAGAAACACCCACGTATCGGACACGATCAGGACGTCAGACCTTAGTTTCCAGCCGTCAGAGGTGGCAGCTGGCCAGGCAGATGGCAGAAGGGGAACAAAGCGTCTGCATATACAAACGTTTCATCAGTGCCTTTCCACGCCAGCACAGGAAAGTAAACACATCCATCAGGGGAGCCTGACTCTCATTAAATCAGGAAATCCCCCCGCAGAGCACTTGTATGCACCAACAAGGTCTAAGCAAACCCCTCACCCCCAACGGTCTGAGCGCACCACCAACTATCCCAGCCTGGCTCGCAGGCTCCTCTTGGGCCACCAGACATCTCTGGAGAGGTGCAGTTTCAGCCTCCTGCCAAAGCAGACTTAGCAAAACCAAGACTGAGAGGACTGCAGAGGAGGCCCCAGGTGCCTTTCTCACACGTCACAGAAACAAACAGAAAAGATAATGTACGCACACCGTCATCTTCTGAATGGCCACAGACAATGACCTCATTTGAATAGGTCTACATTGTTCTTGGAATTTGATTTAATCTTTCTTTAGTTTTTGAAAATGTGGCCATTCTCCATTATTCCTTATCTCAATAAGTGGTACAACCGAACATATTAAAGCCAGACACCCAGCCACCGTGTTACTATACTGTCCCACTAACTGTGGAGTCCTGTGAGCTGCGACGCCCTGGGGTTCACCTCCTCCTCCTGCAGGATCTATCCCCTCCCCACTCTGTGACACCCTGACACAGCACTCTCCAGCTGCTCTACAAAATCTCTCCTGGGAGGAAGCCAAAGAAACTGGAGGACCAAAGGCAGGCAGGCTGGGAGGAGAGGAGCTTTCAAGGTAAGAACGCAAGAAAGAGAAGCAGCAGGCTTCACAGCGACCTGACAGCTGTGTCAAGGGCCCGAGGAGCACATTTGAAGGACGTAAAGGAGGCGTGCGGCGGCTGGACCGCGGCTAGCCAACACTTCCCTGGGTCTAGTGAGAGTTTATGACACACACACATGGAAACTGTTGCCATGAATCAAGGACACTACCTAAAACTACTACATGCTGGCAAGCAATGCGTCCTGCTAGATGCGAGGCCAAGGAGGAAGAGGAGTTCTCAGAAGGCAAGAGGCTAAGAGAGTTTCCTGGTCCCTTATGTTAGGAATCCTTGAAAATCAGTTTCGGAGATGTTTTAACAGCTATGGCAAAACAAACAGAGATTAGAAGAAGGGAAAAGGCACTAAAGAGCCGAAGATGGCTCTACATGTCATTTATGTAGAACCCTAAAAATGAAGTAGCTGCCAGTCTCAGTGGCACAAGCCTGTAATCCCAGCGATGTGGGAGGCCGAGGCAGGAGGATCACAAGTTCAAAGCCAGCCTCAGCAACTTAGCAAGACCAGTCTCTAAATAAAATTTTAAAAGGGCTGGGAATATGGCTCAGTGGTTAAGTACCCCTGGGTTCAATCCCCAGTACAAAAAAAAAAAAAAGAGAGAGAGAGAGCGCACGCAGTAGCTTGCACTGTTACCTTTATCATAAGAACATTAGCATGCAGGTGAAAGACGGCACATTTCAGACGTCCAAATTCCACTTCATGTGTTCACGTAGTGTGAGATGGCTATGTCAACAGATACAGTCACCAGTTGCACCAACGGCAATCACCCATTTCTCCGTCCCACTCAAAAACGTCATTAGTGATACCTGGGCCTCTGCTCCTAGTCCTAGATAACTTGTATTTCCCACTAGGTATTGAAGACCAACTCACTTATGAAGACCAGAGCTGAAATTCATCACCATCTTATGCTGAGCCAGGCCTGGTGGCATGTGGCTGAATTACAGTTCCCTGAGAGGCTAAGGCAGAAGGATCCCAACTTTGAGTTCAGCCTCGGTAACTTAGCAAGTCTCCATCTAAAACAATCAGGAGTTAGGCATGTAGCTCTGTGGAAGAGCCACCTGGGATTCCATTGCTAGTACTGGGGGAAAAAATCATTCTACCTCTTCTGACCCTTTCACACCTACAAATAGACCAAATCAATAGCTACTAAATAAAAGGAATGTTCCTATTTATGTGTAAGAGATTAAAATCAACACAAAGACAAGCAATTGAACCATCATAACATCTGTTACTGGCTGATACTCAAGCACAAATTTTTTTTATTAGATGGATATAGAGATACAATTGAGAGGGAAACATTATCAAACATACAAAAACCATTGTATATATACTTAGTTATCCAGGGCTAATGACATATCATGGATGGCCATCTTGGGTTCCCCCTGTTGCTGTCTCCCCAAGAAGAACTCCTGAGTTAAATGGGTATCTCATGGAGGATAGAGGTCTCCTTCTAAGATGATTCCCCCATATTCCCACTCTCCAGTCTCCTAGGAGTTCTTCCTACACCTTCCACCTCCCGTCCCCCTCCCTATGCCTCCAAATATCCTAGGGAGCTGTCTCCCTGTTATGTTGAGAATCATACAATTTGAAGTTATTGTTAGCTTAGCCGTGTAACATATTGCTTCCCCATGTATTCTAGCTTCCACAGATGAGAGATACCATTCAGCCCTTGAGTCTCTGAGATTGGGAGACTTCACTAAGCATAATTCCTTCCATCTCCATCCATTTGGCTGCAAAAGCCATAATATCGCCTTCTCTAATGGCCGAGTAGTAATTGATTGTATATCAGCACCAAAGTTTTTATATCCACTCGTCAAGTGAGGGGCATCTGGGTTGGTTCCATAGTCTAGCTATGGTAAATTGAGCTGCTATAAACATTGAGGAAGCCATATCACTATAATATGCTGATTCTAATTCTTTTGGGAAAATGCCCAGGAGTGGGATAGCTGGGTCATAAGGTGGTTCCATCCTTAGTTTTTTGAGGATTCTCCACACTGCTTTCCATAGCAGCTAAACCAGTTTGCAGTCCCACCAGCAGTGTGACAGTGTTCCTCTTTTCCCACAGCCCCTCCAGCATCTGTTGTTTTTCAAATTTTTAATTTTTGCCACTCTAACAGGAATGAGGTGGTATCTCACTGAAGTTTTGATTTGTATTTCCCTTATAGCTAATGATATAGAGCATTTTCTCATATGTTTATGGGCTTTCTGGACTTCCACTGGAGAGAAGTTCCTTTTAAGATCCATAGTCCATTTATTGATTGGATTATTTGTGATTTTGGTGTTTAGTTTCTTTAGTTCCCTGTATATTCTGGATATTAGCCCTCTGTCCGAGGTGTAGCAGGCAAAGGTTTTCTCCCATTCTGCAGGTTCTCTCCTGATGCTCTTGACTAGATCTTTAGCTGTCAAGCACAAAATATTAAGAGAGCAACGTAAGTGCCCAACAGGCTGAGCACAGACCACTCCTGTACTACCAACTGTGAGTTACAGTGTTTCTGTGAAAATTGTAAAATATTAAGACTATGCTAAAATATTTATCATTCATGCATAACAGCTCATTGTGAGAAGATGCCCCAATAGGGATCGATTGGGTGGAAGCTGAAGGCAGGTGGGGTGTGGCTGGAGGAGAGGCTCCAGGATACTGAAAAGACTACTCATTTCACATGCATCAAAAACTGGACAAGAAATGCATCCCAAACTCATTAAGATAAGGCACTGTCAGACTTTAGAGGACAGTGACTTTTCTGTATGGTACAAAACAATGACCTGGAGTAGATATGTTTTTCTTGTATCATACAAAAACAAGGACAAACTTTGAAGACTAACTGAAGAAAAGTAACAGCAATTTGGACAGATTCATAGTAAACCAGTAACCAAGAACAAAATAGAGTTCTCAGCAAATACATGGAGCATGGTATGATATTACTCCTACACGTAATTTTAAACTTGTATCTGGGGTATGTTTTGGCATGTGTCCTCACTTTCATGTTTATACAAGGGTTTCCTAGTTCTTGGATGTATGGATGGTAATATTTATTTATAGATTCGTAGATTTGCTTTTTCAAAAACAGTGAAATAAGAGTCTGCAATTTCAACCGCTGAAATTTCAATTCACCTCTGTAATTAGCAGACCTCTTGAATTCTTTTCTTTCTTGCTAATTATAAGTGTAATGTTTTAAATAAAACGTAAGCCACCACCTAGGGTACCAGGCACAACAGCTCCGGGTTTTTACAGGCTTTCACTGAATCACCCCCCTTTTCTAGCAATCAGTAAATATTTAACAGTGCCCTTCTCTGCCTGGGAATGCGTCCGTGACCAGCAATCTACACCTCATAGGAGTCAGGTTGGGCATCTGGGAGGGAGAAACTGAGTCCAAGCAGAAACAGCAGACTGCAGGTCAACGGCTGTTTTTGGCTCAAACCAGTACTGTGAAGACCCACGAAAGGTAACTCATACGTAAAGGAAAACCACAGTGCAAGTTTTAGCACTAGATTTTTGAAAAGCTTAGCACTGAACTCATAAATGTGAGCCTCGGCTAATTCACAAGGGGTCAAATATCACAGATGACAACCTAAGACTCACCCAGATAAAGTGAGATGCACAAAATACAGGTGTCAGAAACCTTGTATTTGTGCACACACAGCCCCTGGGGCCAAATCGGAAAAAGAGGCTCCAAAGCCCAGGCTCACCAGGAGGCGAGGTCTTGGAGGTGAAGGTCTGGGCAACCCGCCTGTCACTGTACCCAGCATTCTCATCTGTTAGGTGGCAACAGTAAGTCCTGCAATAACAACTTACCATAACCTGCCCACCGTATAATTATTGCTTAATTTATAACAGATTGGCAACATGGACTAAGTGGATGGGCATTACTCCTGCGTCAGAAGCACCCAGGGCTAGAAGACCAGCTCTAACGAATCGCTGTGATTACAACGCTTTCATCTATGAAAACAGCAGAAACCCTACCTTGGGGGATTGTTGACAGGAATTACTCAAAAGCATACTTTATGGGGGCTGGAGCGGTGGCTCAGTGGTTACAGCGCTTGTCCAGCATGCGCAGGTACACGGGTTCAAACTCCAGCACCCTCATATACAACTAAGTGTCAGAGCAATGAAAGGCATGTGAAAAACTCAATAAAAATTGATTCTGTCCAAAAAAGAGTATACTTTACAGAAAGTATCCAAGAAAGGAGGCTCCAAATGCCCAAGATTTCAGGGAATTGTTCCTTCCTCTTTTTGAAATGATTGAATTCATTCAACACAAGACAGAACATGGTCTTGTAGCCACGAGCTCACATTCACGGAGGAGACTTATAATAAGCAAATGGAAAATTGAACATTAGGTATGATAAAAGCCAAGAGCAAAAGGAGGTCAGGGCCACAGGACCAAGAACAATGAGGAGGCGCAATACCAGGTGGCCAGAAACAGCCTCCTGGACGTGAGGATACCAGGCCAAGACCTGCACAGAGAGGGGATGACCACGTGCAATAACTCTCCAGGCAGGAAGGAGCAGCCTTCACAGGGGGTTTGCAGGGAGGGCCCAGGAGCTCAGGGGGACACTTAGAGAAGCAGCTCCAGTGGCCTCCTGCATGCCATGGGCAGGGCTTCGGTATCAGTGCAGGTGGGATGGGAGCCACGGAGGGTGCAAGCAGCGAAAAACAGATGTGACCCACTTCCACTCTAGAAGCGTCACTCAGGCCACTGGGCTAGGAGCACAAGAGCTCCAACCCAACGGTGCTGGTGGCTTCTGAGCCCATGGAAGTGCTGGCAAAAGCTCAGAGTCCAGACACAGGGTAAAGGAGAATTGAGAGGGTTTGCTGATGCAGGCAGAGACAGGGCAAGGAATGATCACAAAGTTTGGGCACTGAACACCTGGGCAGGTGGTAGTCTCTTTACCAAAATGGAGAGCAGCTGGCAAAGGCAGCTTGTGTGGCGGGGCATGAGTCGAGTTCAGATGTGTTCAGTTGGGGATGACTTTCATGCAAGCGCAAGGTCAAGAGGCAGCTGGACACACAGATGTGGGATTCAGGGCTGTCACAGCTGAAGACAGACACTAAGGTGTCACCAAATGAAGAATGCATTTAAAGACCCAAGACTGGTGCAGATCACTAAAGCGAGGAACACTAACTCAAGACAGGGGGATCTAAAAGGAGCCCTGAGCTCTAAGCACAAGATTAGCAGCTGGGAAGGCAGCCAGGAGGGGATGGGACACTAGAACAGCCAGGAGCAGGAACATGCTCCAATGCTGTGGGACATTAGGCAGAGAGTAAGCGACCAGGAGGCCGAGAGTTGCCCCGGCCTTTGGCAGGATTGTGGTCGCTGGTAGTCAAGGTCATTTAGCAGAGGGGTAGAGATGAGGTCCAGGTCGGATGGTAGCTGACAGGGGCTGGAAGGTGAGGAGCAGACCAGCAGACACAGACAGCTCCTGACATGAAACCGAGTTCCAGCTGGAGACCATGTGAATTTAAGAAAGGAAAGCTCAGGGCTACGGCAATCCTGCAGGCACTCTCCTAGGAACTGTGGAAGAGGAGACGGAATCAGACAGAACTCCTGGTCTCATCAGGTAGCAGACAGAGACAGTAAGCTACACGTGTGTGCACACGCACACACACGTTAAGAAAGGGACAGGAGGAAAACAAAGCAGGGCAGGCGAATGAAATAGTGGCTTGCTGTCTCAACAGGCCGCCTGGGGAAGCCCTCTCTGAAAAGACGGCAACCGTCGCAGTGAGGAGGTTGAAGCAGATTCCTAGAACGGCGTTCTTGTCATGCCTGAGAAACAAAGGGCAAGGAGCTACTGCCACCTGCTTACGTGCAGATGGGAACGACCCTGGAGGAGCCAACGCAGCAGAAGAGCATGCAGCTGGGCCAGAGACAGGACGGTGCGTCCACCCTGGATCCAGAGCCCAGTGGAGGCTGGCTCCGGAGGCAGCAGAGGTGGGAGAACGCAGAGTTCTCCTTCCATTGCTTCCGTCTCCTCAGCAAGGAGGTCATCGGAGGGGAATGAGAGGGGCAGCGCAGTTGGAGGGACAGGAGATGGTGACCTGCTGAAGGAAGTGCCACTTGAGGCTGGAGTCTTCACCACTGGATGACACACAGCAAAGACGAAGAGTGGCCTCAAGCAACAAGATCCGTTGGCCCACACGGCACCTGGCACCAGATGAGCAGTGACTGCTCATGATGGAATGTGTGTAATGGTGCAATGACAGGGAAGGACACAGGGGGAGCGTCCACGTCCAGGTCTTGCTGCTGTGCCTGTCTCTCCAGCTTCCAAATGTAACAGCTCTTTTTTTTTTTTTTCTTTCAAATAGAGAGAACATGAATCAGTTTTATTTAGTTTTTCACGTGGCTTTCGTTGCCACATCACTTTGTTGCATACATGGTGCTGGGGTTTGAACCCGTGTCCTTGCATATGCCAGGCAAGTGCCATAACCACCAAGTCACCTCGCCAGCCCCCAAATGTAACAGTTCTGCAGAGCTACACCCCCGTTCACCCTCGCTCAGCCAGCAGGAAGGTGAAAGGAGGCTGTCACTTGAGAAACGCCTCTCCACAGGTACGGAGTAAACTGCTCTTCAAATCTTGGAGTAGACCAGGGCTTCCCCCTCAGGGACACAACCCCCAGGATGCCTGTCCTACACTGTTCACTTGAAGGACAGTGGTCACATGGTCACGTCTGTGCCACCCCTGTTCCATCCTTATACCTGGACTATACCAGACACTCAGCAAGTGTTTGCTGAACGGATGAGTTTAAGAGATACGAATAAAATTTAAAATCAGTGAAAGCCCAGCTAAGACACAGAATTAAAAAGGCAACTAACAGAATTTCTTAGGGTTGATACTACTTCGAGGCAGGCAGACGCAGTGCAAAGAATTTCAAACTAGGAGTAGAAACACGAGTTAAAATAGCCCTTCTCTCTTTTAGCTGTTCAACCTTGAAATAATCCATTTCAGTGAGGTTCAATGCAAAGAAATTACCTTTATCCATTGCCAATATCACGCAGCTACCCTGAAGACCAAATTAAAATAGCACACAAGAGCCCTTTGTGTGGCACCAGCCAGGGGCTGGCGATCACGACCACCCCTGACCAGAAACCTGGACTGGCCACGAGGTTATGAGTGAGGTCTCGCGTAGCTTCCGCGGCATGGTGAACAGCGAAGGAAGGCCCTGGCACAAGGCGTGAGACCCAGGAAAGGTGGCGGGCGGGCGTGAGGGACACAGCAAGGCACAGGCTGCACATCACAAGCAGCCACGCTTGGCTTGAACACAGAACTCAGGAGTCTTCCTGAAGCTCCCATCAAAACTGCATCTAGCCAGGCACGGTGGCTCAGCAGGCTAAGACAGGGCCATCGCAAGTTCAAAGCCAGCCTCAGCAACTTAGCGAGGCCCTAAGCAACTTAGCAAGACCTATCTCAAAATAAAAACTAAAAAGGGCTGGGGATGTGGCTCAGCACTTAAAGCACCTCTGAGTTCAATCCTCAGTCCATAAAAATTTTTCTTTTGAACTGCATCTAGACAGAAACTGGTCCTTAAAACTCGATATCCAATCAAGGACACTCAATCCAACACATTTTCAAGTCTTCACATTTAAAAAGTGTCTACAGGAGGACTCGCTGCCAGCCCACCTTTGCATCTTTTAAAGCCCCCATGTTAATCTCTGAGACCTCTCTGTAGTGAGATAGCACCACATCTTTATTTTCCCTCTATCTCTCACGAAAACTGGGTCTTTTCCTTCACAGATTTACGTACCCTGAAGAACAAACGCCCATTTATCGTAAAACATCCCTTTTGCTCCTTTTCTAGCAACAGAAAGGTGTGAAGCGCATATTGTGAGCAAAAAGTAAATTACGTATGAATTAAGAAAGAAAAAATTTTGGGCTGGAGAGGCAGTCCAGTGGTTACAGCAATTGCCTGGCATGCACAAGGACACAGGTTCAAACCCCAGCACCATGTACACAGCAAAGTGCTGAAGCAATGAAAGCTACATGAAAAACTAAATAAAATTGATATTCATACTTTCTCTCTCTCTCTCACTGTCCCTCTCTCTTTAAAAAAAGAAAAAAGAAAAGAAAGAAGAAGTTTCTAGCCCAGCATCCCTGGGCAATGACCAATGAGGGGAAATAAAACCCAGAAAAATTCCTCAGTGCACACTGAAGATGTTTCGGCAAAAGATGACTTGGTCTGCGGAAGCTAAGCACAACACAACACAGTATTTCCCCTGTGAAATCCAAGGACGTTCCCAACCTGGGGGTCACTTCTCTGTACCCGTCGTCAGATCTACAGACATCGCAAAGCACTGACTCCTTACAGAAGCACCAGGATGCAGAGGAACCTCCTACTCTGCTTGGCCTTGCCCCGTGTCACCTGGTGTCACCTGTGATATCCTCGATCCTTTGTCTGCCTGCAGCACCACCAGCACAGAGCTGCCCCTCAAAGCATCTTTTCTCTCTCCTTCACTGCCACCAGGTTCTGTTCCACCTGTCACCTGAACACCCAGGAGCAGCCTTTGTTCTACAAAGCCTTCCTCTTCTGAGCTCTTCCCGCAGAGCCGCCTGCCCCAATGGAACCTTGGTGGCCAGCGAGGGGCAGCTTATTAGGCTGTCATCTGAGCCGTTTCCAGCAGCTCTGGAAGGAGCAGGTCGCAGTGGCAGCTGAACTCGGGGCTCCCTGCCCACCGGCCCCTCACTGGTCCCTGACATCTGAGTGGGCTCCCTCTTTGTTTCCTTCCCGCCCCCCCCAGAGCCGCCTGACTAGAGCTCACCCCTGGAGCAGTCCTCCCACAGGCAGGGGCGAGAGGGAGAGCAGGCACTCTAACCGCACAACTCTGCGTAATTGAGGACTTGGAGCGAAAGGGGATGTCAAGAAAAGTGTAGCTGTGGCTGAAAGGCGGACTTTGAAGAAATCTTTTTTCCCAAGCTCAAACGCATACTCTTCCGGGACTACTTAGCACTTCTGAACGCCTTTTTTTCTTTTCCCTTTCTTCTCAAGTAATTGCACAGAAAAATCAGAAAAGAAAATTGTTGTAGAACTATTTAGGATAAGCTGTAGATTGTACTGTTTGAAAAGCTTTTCTTTCAAATTAAGATGAGAATACAATTTCTGCTCTGCCAGGATTAGACAAAATAAAGTTGAAAAGATAGCTTTCAGTTCTTACCGATACCCACTTGCAAAATAACAGAGGCTCACCGGAAACAAGGCTGCAGCTTGGACGGAAGTTCTTATTCAGCTTCCACTAAACTTGATAATCAAATGCTTTAAAATCTCTATTGCATGGCTGAATTTATAAATTAAGTCAGTGGCATCTAAATCAAGCCATCCAAAAACAAACAGTATTTTAAAGTAAAAAGTCACACAATAGAATCCTATTTCCAAGCAAAAAACAAATCAGATAAGAAAACAAGCCAGGCACACGCCTATCAGGCCAGCAGCTCAGGAGGCTGAGGCAGGAGGATCCCAAGTTCAAAGCCAGCCTCAGCAACTTAGCAAGGCCCTAAGCAACTTAATGAGATCCTGTCTCAAATTTTTTTTTTATAAAATGCAGTTATAAAAAGGACTAGGGATGTTGCTCAGTGGTAAAGTACCCTTAGATTCAATGCCTAGTACAAAAAAAAAAAAAGCCTGAAAAATTATGGGCAGGGAGGATTACTTTTTCCGACAAGTAACGAAGTCATGACTGCTACTGGAGGAGTCGGAGTTTCCTGCACGCTGTTGACCCCAAGAAGCATGGACGGCACAGGGAGCGAGCGACAGATGAGCAAAAGATGATGGGCAGAAAGGGGCTCCAGACCGAAGCTGCTTCCAGAACAGTGTAAGGCAGTCACCAGCTCAGAAACCTGTTCCGACCCTGTGACAAGAGGGAACCGAGATTACCAACTCCTAACTGGCCCTCAATCTCTGGTCGGCACTGGCGGGGCCCAACACAGTTTTCAACATCTGCACGTCCACCACCCAAGTCTAAATCTGCACAGATGTGTTCCTAACCTCCGACTCGGCTCTGCTTCTGTGTTAAAGAGTTGCTTTCCCTGCACGTCCTAACCCCGTCCTTGCTGTTCCCGGGGCCTGACGAGTATGGAAATGCAGCTGAGTTTTCTCTCCATCCTAGCAGGAAGCCTGTGTAGAGAGGCTCTCCTCTGCTTGCTCAGGGTGGCCAGTGACGCCCAGCGGACGTTCCAGGGAGGCATTCGAGCAGAGCCAAAGGCCTCTGCAGAGGCCAATACTGACACAAATGGAAGCCATCGTTAACAAGGGCAGATGTGTCCATTTTCACGACAGGAGCAGACTAGACACAAAGAAGCACAAAATCTAAAGGACTCATTTTTTTCCTGCATTTCTAAACGACACCTGGTTCAGGGACGCACACGCACGGTAACACTTGGGCAGAAGGGAGAGGCCATCTGTTGTTTGGACAGCCTGGGGGTGTACCGCCCCTTCTGGAAAGTCACTGTGGGTTCATCTTCCAGGGGAATCTCTCTGTCCAAATGGCTTGGACAGAGTGATCACACGCGCGCACATCTGAACCAGGCCCAGACCAGCCACCTTCCAAGGAACACGGCCCCCACAGGTGCAGGAAGACCTCAAGGGAGGAGAGCTTCCCTGCCAGACTCAGCTGGAAGAACGCAGGCCTGGAGCTGCTGGTGACCACCTTGCCATGTCCAAGGAACACCTGCCTGTGTCCAAAGCCAGCACTCAGAAAACAGCCAAGAAACACAGGGGCCAGTTGTAATGGTGGAGTCCGAAAACCTGGAAAAAGCCACACTTGAACCAAGCCCCTCCCTGCACTTTTCCCTTGCACAAGTCAGTAGCACAGCCCTGCTGCGTTTTAGCTCATGCCAGTTTTAGATGGATTTCTGCACACGCATCCAGAAAAACTGACACACTCCCAGAGGATCCTATCACTGAAAGCTCAAGAGAATGAGCAAAATACAGGCAATGGTAGAACTACGAATTACCGAACCTCAAACCTGAAACCTTGTACATGAAAGGGAGTGATTTTCTACGGGAAACTGGAACAGGAGCTGCGTTAGTCAGCTTTGTGTCACTATAACAAATAGTTGAGATAATCACTTTACAAAGAAAAAAAAAAGCTTTGGAGATTCCAGTCCACGATCAGGTGGCCCTGCTGCTTTTAGGCTTGTAGGAAGACAGAAAGCACACCAAGGCAGGGGCACGTGAACAAACAAAGCCATTCACCTCTGGTGGCGAAGCAAAAGAAAGAGGAAGAGGAGGAAGCTGGGGTCCCAGGAGCCCCTTGGAAGGCACACACCCCCAACAGCCTCCACCAGGCCCCACCTCTCAAAGGACCTACCATCTTCCCCAAGCACCCCTGTGAGGAACGCACCTTTAAGATGTGGGCTCCTGGGGGATATTTAAGGGCCAAACCCAAGCAGGAACCTTGTGCTCAAAGGGGTTTCATGAGGTTGGCACTTATCTGCAAGAGTATCTATTATGCATTTCCTCAATCCTTTATTTCCCAGTAAAATGTGAGAAATGGACATACTAACAATACGCATCCTGAGCATTAAACTTTTTAAATTGATAAAAACCCCTTGGCTTAGAAGTGCCTATTTCATCTGTCAGACTTAATTTGAAGCTCTTTAATTTTTAAAAAATCATCTTCCTGCTCCCCACTTGCATTTATTTATCCTAAACCTGCCCTGGCCTGGAGATAGCAGGTTCTCGACCTGGCTCTGCGAGAACTTGGGTGTCTGACCCTGACCTTCACGCTTGTTTCCTGGGAGATAGTGATCAGGACGCTCAGGCCTCAGAGGGAGAGCAGAGACGGGGAAGGGAAGGACTTCCACACTGGGGGAAACCTGCTCAAGGAAGAGGGGTGCGAAGGAGCACATTCTGCCCAATCGACACCAAGACTCCCCAGGTGCCTGGGGGCTGCGCCTGAGGACAGGAGGAGGGAAGAAAGAGGAGGCAGCTGAGGGTGTCCAAGGGGACAGAGCCACAAACGCTGAGAGAGGACCAAGTTTAAGAGTTCCCTCGGCTCCTTTTCCACACCGGTTAGAAAAATCCATACTCTAAGGCCCTAACTTCCACAAACAGGATGGAAAATCCACCAAAATCTTAGTAAGAATCAGAGTTTTGAAAAGTTGGGCAAGAGATGCGCTGGGGAACCCTTAGGAAATACAACTCTCCCAGCAAAAGGGGGCCGGTAGCCTCATGCCAGGAGAGCTTCTAAACTTCTGGAAATATCCGAGGCTCCAGTGTTTCAGGGCTGAGGAGTCAACCGCCACATTCAAACCGGCCCTGGTGATAGAGTGAGCAGCTCCTCTGCTCAGGCTCCAGGGACAGACCTGGCCATCCAGCCATCTGAGCTTCCCAGATGACAGCCTCACAGGCAGAGGGGTGCTCGTCCCCAAACGCCCACCCTCCCTGCTGGCAACCTTGGAACCTTCATTATTCCTCTAAACCTTCGCAGACTTGCAGAGCAAACTGTTGGCGACAAAGCAAGATACCTCTTGGTACATGTGCTGCACCGTGCAGCAACTGCTAAGGAGGAAGATTAGGAGCCTCGTTCAAGGGCACTGCTCAAGGCGGGGCAGTCCAACAGCACAGGTTCAAGGTCATTTTCCAAAGAAATGACAATCACAAACGTGTGCATGTGTGTCTATCTCCATCCAGCCTTGGGCAAAAACGTTCCCCCTACCTTTTGCATGATAAAGTTTTATCAAAACCATTTATGAAAACATCTGCTGCTTCCCATGGTGACCACACTAAATGTCCCCATAAACACAGAGTCTGATTGCAAAAGAGATCAGGTTGATGCTACCTGGGCAGATCCATCATTCACCTAAATGCCCCAGAATCATGCTGGTGGGTTCAGACCCTTCTAAAGAATGACAATTCTTCATGAACGATCTGCTTACAAATCTTAGTATGTATGCTGGACCGTATTTCCTCATCCCACTCAGAATGAAGTCAAGCCCCCACCTGCAAGGTCACCTGCTCATGGATGACCATGCTCATGTTGCTCTCAAGCACATGTTGACCCGGACGTACTGCACAGCCACAGGTACGCAGCGAGCTGTGCCCAGCTGGTCAGGGAGTCGCAGTCCTCATCTGGTCCTTCAGCGTGGAGCCAAGATGCAGGGACAAAGGGGGAGGTTACGATCATCAGTATCTCATGATCCATACCTTCTGTGCTCCAGCTAGAGCTGACCAGAGGATACTGATGGAGCCGCCAACATCCCCACTCAACTTTGAGAAAGGGACCAAGCCCCTTATTTGGAGTTCTACACCTCCTCAACCATATCTCAAAGCATCCCATTATTCAGAGTTTCTGCCATCAAAAAAGTGCCTTCAGCGGCGTAGATTCACTCATTCTTCTCTCCTGCTAACTGTTCAAAGGAGTCTCTGCTGCCCTGAGGATGTCTTTGCTCTAAGACTTTTTCTTTTTTATGCTTCTATTGGTACATCATGCTCATACCTAACAGATGGCTTCATTCTGACACCATCATACACACATGGAATGTAATTTACTCCGTCTCAGTCCCCAGTGCCGCCTGTCCCCCACCCCCGTCCCCCCTGTCCCCCACCCCCGTCCCCCTTCCACCACTCTTCTACTTTCATATTTATTTTTAACTGGTGCTTCATAGATGTACATAAACATGGAATTCACTGTGGCATATATCAATACTGAAAACAGCCCTCGATTCTCTACCAATAACCATCTGAATAATCTTGGATAAACAATTTTCTTAGAACTAAAGCCCCTCATCTACCACGTCAAACAGAAGCAGGCTTTTATGAATTCCCGAGGCCTCGCTGAGCCAGTTCCTCCTGGACCTCTAGCCTGGACCACCGGCCCCGCTCTCACTCCGTAACCATGTGTCCTTCCTCCATCTGCACTGCCCCAAATTCCTAACCATTCTGCGACACTTCCCAAGAAAAATACCAACGATAAAACTACAAATAAAACGAATCCAGTGCTGTAGCTCATCGGCTGTCTTGAAGCGAGCGAGGACAGCGCCAGCAGGGGTCAGGGCGCAAAATATCTTTCTCTGTCCACTCACGTCAGGATGATGACAGCCATCAATCATGATGACGAATCCGGCCCTCGAGTTCCACATGCAGCTTTTGATGCTATCTTCTTATTCTGGATGCAGGACAGGATTCTGAAGGGGAAGGAGAGTCCGCATGCAGAGACCCCCCCCTACCGGTTGCTATGGTTTGAATGTGAAGTGTCCCCCAAAAGCTCATGTGACAATTCTGATTGGGTTGTGAAAGCCTTGGCCCCATCAGTGAGTTAGTCCCCTGGTAGGGATTAAGTGGCAACTGTAGGCTGGGGGTGTGGCTGGAGGAGGTGGCCTTTGGGGAATATATTCTGTATCTGCTGCGGAGTTTCACTCTCCGCTCTGCTTCCTGATGTGACACCTTGAGCTCTTGATTGTTGGAGCCACATCTGCCACCATGATGTTCTGCCTGACCTCCAGCCCCAGGAATGGAGCGGCCTTCCATGGACTGGAACCTCCGAAACCCTGAGCCCCAAAATAAACCTTTTCCTCCTAACGCTGTTCATGTCAGGGTGTTCCGTCGCAGCAACGAAAAAGCTGACTAAAAAGCCCATGTTCCCTCAGAGCGCGCCAGGATGACCAGAGAGGATGAAAATTCCTATTCACACAATGTAGAAAATGAAGAGGCAAGGGTGAGCATACGATAAGACGAGGGCGTGTTCATGTGCTCCCCTACACGCACACAACACGCTAAACTGCACACATCCCTACACACGTGAAACACGCAGCATGCTGAAATTCACCTGTCCCCTACACACGTGAAACACGCAGCACACTGAAGTCCACCAGCCCCCTACACACGTGAAACACGCAGCACACTGAAGTTCACATGCTCCCGTACACACACATGTGACATACTGAATTTCAAATGCTTGCCTCTCTGTGCATACACATGATGAACTTCACACGCACCCCTCCACACGCACACACACGTCACACTGAACGCCAGCATCTGTGCACTTAAACAACAACACATCTACATGCTACTCCTTGCCCCAAGGACTGTTAACGACCAGGCTCCTAGCCTTCAAGGACAGTACAAGTGCGTCCATGGAAGAGGAAGAGCAGGCCCGTGGCTGCCTTAGCCCCTCGTTCCTCCTATGAATGAGCCAGTCTAACTCCGTCATCTCACAGCACTCGCGGCGCCCAGCAGAGGTGCAAATCCAACGGCCAAACGCAAGCTTCTCCAACCGTTTTAAACGACAAACAGTTTGCTCAGCCATTCCCTGGGGCTTGCTAGCGGCCTGAGAAAGAACCGTGCCACAGATTCAGGTCACCGGATGCACCACAAGCTATGCTGAGAAGCAATCCCACCCTTTGCAGAAACACAAAACTAGGCCTGACAGCACCAGAACCCAAAGCTGGCCAAGTCCCCCACTGTCAGCATCACTGCCATCACTTCCAGGTCTTGCTGCCAGGTTGCTCTGTGGAGGCTGGCACCCGCTCGAGAACACCTGTGCAGCAGAGACCAGCCGCGGGTGGGCACGGAGCCCAGGCAGGACTCCCCACATCCTAAGGACCCTGCCTAAAAGCAGAAACACCCCTCTGGGAACTGACCGCTCCAGAAAGGTTTCTTCTGCCTTTTCTTTTCTTTTTTCCTTTTGTAAAGAGAAAAGGACAGCAAGAGAGAAAGAAAGAGCATCAATTTTTATTAAGTTTTCATGTGGCTATTGTCGCTCCAACACTTTGTTGTGTAGGTGGTACTGGGGTTCGAACTTACATCCTCACGCATACCAGGAAAGCACCGTAACCGCTGAGCCACTGCTCCAGCTCCTTTCTTCTGTTTTTTTGCAAATACTATACAAAGAGGAAGAGTCAGCACACCTGGATGAGAGCAGAGAGGGGAGCAGGATCAGTAAACTCAATCCTCCAGAGTCAGGAGTGCGGCAAGAACGTCTAGGGTCTGGATCTTAACCCTTTAAAGGGACACCAAGTGGACCCCAAGCCCCAAGGAAGGCAACGTCAGGTCCTTCAGCACCTCTGTTGTCAAGACAGACACATTTTCACAGCATCTATGCACTACTTCAAAGACTAACTAGATTCTTGGCAAAAGTGCCCCCTTGGTGGTGGCAGGAGCCACATATGTGAACCTGGAATCCTGCGTGCCCATGGCAATGATCGTAAACCCGTACACACCAGGAAGTGCTGGTGAACACAGGAATGACTGCGTGGAGCTTTACCCCTTAATTCCACCTACCCAAGCAAGACCGGCAGGCTCTAAACATCCTCAAACATCAGCAATATTGACCTTAAATTCACCACCTGCTTAACACTCATGCAAAAAGGAAAATTAATTGACAATTTTAAGAATGTTTGCAACATCTGAATCCAATGCTTCAGTTAAGGAACTTGAGGTCATTCTTTACAAAGCATGTAAAGAAGCATTTTCACACCTGAGAAGGGACAACAGGCCAGCTCTCCCAGAACTCTTATTTTATACGCTCTCTATGGAGAGCAATTCACGATGGGATTAAGTAACCAAATCTACTCACAAACCAAAACCACACCCTGGCAACTGCTCAGCACTCTGTCTACAGCGAGCTAGGGTGATGGAGGGGAAACAGAGGTTGGCAGAGGAGGCTGGAGGGCTTATTCAAAAGGCTCCCTCAGCTCCATTACGACCCCACATACTGCCTACTGAAGATCGTGCACTTTTAAGAGAAAGGGGTCACGTTGGTTGGGGGAGACTTGATATTGGCTGAAGAATATAGGGTGTGATTTGGGCATTAAGGTTGCTCCTGGGTAATCCAGAAACAAAACGTTGGTATCCAGGAGAACCTGCTCCCTGACGACCCCTATGAGCTCCCTGAGGTCACAGACACGTCCGCAGCCCTAAGCAACAGGCTCCTCCATCAGGTCCTCAGAAAGTTAGTCCCTGACTAAAATCAAGTTAAGGTCACGCTAGGCAATTGTGATGATTTACGCCATTATTTAAATGCAGAATTAACAACAAATCTTTTGCATACAAAATAAAGTAAATAGACAAAGATAAATGAAGCAACTAAGGAAGAAAAAAATGGACACCGATTATTTTTCCAGTTTAGATTTTCTCTGTTCTCTCTGCTCTGCCTGGCAGGGCACTGGTTACTAGGAGACCTGGAAAAGTGCAAAGCTTTAGGAGACTGTAGGATCAGCTTCCACCAGAGCTTGGGCACTGGGTCTTCTCTGAGAAGAAAGACGTAGAAAACCCAGTGGGCTTCTTGAGAGACCCTTCCTCTTGCAAGCTGGAAGGGCCTGGGACCTAACAGAAAGCTGTGATTTCCACAAGTATCACACAGCCTGCCTACAACAATTTTGAAAAAGCAGCTTCTAAAAGGTTCTCACTTTTTGGTACTTTGGTGCTGATTATGCAAGGGGGAGATTCCACAGGGAGCTGCATGTGGCCATGTGACAAGGGTATCTAGCTGGGGGTTAAGCAGAGCTCCACCTGCCCACAGGGCAACACTGAGGCTCTGACACAGTAAAACAATCACCCTTTGTAGTGATACACTCCTATCTGCACACCCACAGTTGCCATCACAATGAATGATGGTCACATTTAAAGTGACACCCAGATTTGCAGAATACTAACCGAGTTCCATAAGAAGATGCATTACCCCTTAGGGAATACTCCACAGAGCTGTGACGACGGAGTCCGAGGAGCAGGGCTACAGCACCAGTACTCTAGACTGACACACACATATACCAAGTCCCAGCCACAGACCATACACAGCAATAGAGAAAACACTGATAAGAAATCCACCCTGTGGGAACAGTACAAAACGTCACAAGAGTCCATTAAAAACCGGTATCAAGTTAATAATGGAGAAGGCCAAGAAGAAAAGGACACACTATCTAAAAACCATCATTTACATCATAACTTCTTTCCTGCTCCACCATAACAAGAAAATAATTGCTCATCAGGTGAAGTGGCCACAAGGAAGAATTTCCAGAAGGAAAGGGAAACCCAGGGGTCTCCAAAAGCTGCCTCAGTTCTTCCATACGATTCGACACCTTTTAGGCAATAAAATGAGCTGAGCACAGACGTCCAACACACGCGACCAGCACCCGTCTCAGGGCAGGGGTCCTTCCAGGACCTTTTGACCTCTGTGCCCTACTGCTGGGGAGTCTTTTAGCCTGCACTCTCCTTTCCTGTGGGCCTCCTGATTTCCCCTTCCTGTCCTGGCCTTCTGATCTGAACATGGTCACGCCCGGTGTGTCTCACACGTGGCCCAGAGAAGAAGCAGGCACACCTGTCTGCAGAAGGAGGCCCAGCTGACTCCCTGACGTGGTCACGCCCCGCGTATTTCCCACGTGGCCCGGAGAAGAAGCACACCTGGCTGGGGAAGGAGGCCCAGCTGACTTCCTGCAAGCCCAGCACTCAAGCTGTTCCTCTGCTCACATTTGCTCACACAGAATTAAAAAGCTAAAGAACACAGAGCAGCAGGGAGAAGACTGCATCTGGTTTGGCACCTACTGGAGAAAACCGGCCACCCACAGCCACAGCACACAGGAGTCCCAAGGTGCCAGGTGATGTGTCCATCACAGCCCCACTGGCCAAGGAAGCAGACCCTCATGATGTCCTTGGACAGCCCTCTCCCACAAGACCAGGAGGAGGGGGCAGGAGGAGGAGGCAGCTTGACGAGGGGCAGCTGCTCCTGTGGCCGTGACCGCATGGGCTCCTCCTGCCAGCGAGGCCTGGCTGCCTGGCCGCAGACACAGCAGCTTCCACCCGGCTCATCATCAGGACACCATCAGGCACATCCTGTGCTCAGGCCCTCCACTGCCTCACAGAGAGGCTCCGGCCACAGTGGGAGATCATGGGGGTGAAGGACAACCCAGGAGAGGTGGGATGTACATTCCACAGCCAATGCTGGGCTCTGCAACACAGACCCCAATACCACCAACTAATAGGAGCCCTGCTTGCTAAGGAGCTTCCAAGTAGATTGTCCTACCCATCCCTGATCAGCAAGGCTGCTAACTGGCTTAACAAATCAACAAAGAAAACAGACATTAGAAGTGACAAAAATATATGGCTCTTTGATATACAGCTGCTTAGGGATAAAGCAATTCAATCAGCTACATAAACACATCTCACAATCCCTCATCATGCCAAAATCATGCTCTTCTTAAAATTTCCAGATTTAACTTTTGCACAGGAAAAGCAACTATATTCCAAATTACAATTAGTCATAATTTAAAGAAGATGATTTAAAAAATAAAAACATCCAAGTATACAATTGGCTTCTATTAAGCCAACTATCAGGGGCAGGATTAAATCTACACTTGATAAAAAGATAACCTTGTTTTAAAAAAAAAAATGAAAAGCTCTTGATTATTGAAAACTGCCGTATAATTCAGAGAGACTTAATTATTCCTTTCAACTGATTGTTTTTGAGTATTTCTTTTGTCATTTTTCTAAAATGAGTTTCCACTTAGCAGTTTGATAATAAACCTAAAAAGAAAAATAACTGATACACGAAAAAAGTTGAAGGCAACATTCTCTTCTGAGCAAGGCAAAAGCACTGCGGATATCGGCAACATTTATTTTAGAGGTACTGAGTATCATTATGGGTCCACTTTCCCTCTCTCTATCTTAGGCCACAATTGGTCTTTTTGTTTGATTCAGTATTTTTCCAGTATAAACAAATGATAGTTGACTTTATGATTAGTTTTCATCATTTTTCTTAGGGTAAATGTAACATTTCAATACTTCAGTCACCTTTAAAATCAACGACAGAGGCTGGAGCAATGGCCTGGTGCTTGCCTAGCATGAGCGAGTACATGGGTTCAAACCCCAGCATTACATGCACAACAAAGTGTCAGAGCAACAAAAGCCACATGAAAAACTAAATAAAACTGATATTTTCTTATTCTTTCTCTCTCTCTGTCCTTCTATCTTAAAAAACAAAAACAATAACAACAACAACAACAAAAAACCCCGACATTTTATGCAGTAAAGAAATCACCTAGACCTCACTGTTGAGGCCAACAGCAGAGTTCTGGGGAAGAGGAGGGCTGTCCTCTAAGACACCTAAGAGCACAGCGGGACAGACTGCCAGGGAACCGTGGAGAAGGTGGGGAAGGTCTCCAGGTGCCCTGGTCTTGGGGATGCACGGATGGCGCCCTTCCGAAGCTCGGAATCCAGGCAGGCGTGATGCACTGGAGTTCACATTGGGATCAGGATAAACCCAGTTTATCAAAAGCCCTCCGGTTTCTACTGCAGTGGTTTTTGAACATTACAGTAAGCTTAAAACCTGTCAGCACATGAATCCTAAGAAGAATCACCACCAATGCCACCTGCCCAAGGAAGGCCCATCCTGTTGGAACAATGGTGGGAACTCGAGGATGCACACAGCCAGCCACCGGCTCAGTTTTGGTCACGGGAATCATGGCATGGTGCAGGAAACCACCCCGGGGGAGCGACGACACAGCTTCCAGCCCAAGCCCCGCATGCAGGTGATACCACAAGACAAGTCTCACTGGAGCAAACAGCGAAACTCGAAAGGCGCAAAAGCTTCTGGTTCAAGCTACACATCAAGAAGCATTCAAGAGCCAGACACTGAGGCACATGCTGATGGTCCCAGGGACGAGGGAGGCTGAGGCAGGAGGTTCACAGGTTCAAAGCCAGCCTCGGCAACTCGGCCAGGCCCTAAGCAACTTAGCGAGAACCTTCTCAAAATTAAAAAATTAAAAGGGCTGGGGATGGGGTTCAGAGGTTAAGTGTCCCTGGATTCAATCCCTGGTACCAAACAGGAAAAAAAAAGAAAGAAATATAAACATTTGAAAAGCATGAAAAGTAACAGAACTTGGCAAAGTGTTCCAGAGAACACTCTATATAAATCTTATACAGTACAAAATATTCACTACATCCTCCCCTGCTTGGCCCTATGAGAAAAGTTTATTATTGTTCCCATTTTACAGATAAAGCTGAGGCACAGGAAGGTTAATTGAGCAGCTCAAGGTCCCACAGCAAGGAAGCTGCTGAAGACAATGAAAGCCTGGTGCTCTGACTTCAAGGCCCACCCTCTCCACCGGCACGGTAGCATTACACACAGACAGTCCCTGGCAGGCAGTGCCTCGACTCACAATTCCCCATCTCTATGCGTTTCAGCAATATGCCTTCAGTAGAAACCATATTCTGTATTTTGAATTTGGGTTCCTTCCCGTTCCCCGGCTAGCAATATGCGCACGGTACTCTCCCACGAGGCTGATTTGTGGGCTCTCGCCTCCCCCACTTGTTCATCAGGACACAACCGCACCCTGAGACACGGAGCGCCTGTCGCCTCCCCTCACGTGAGCAGGCTGGGTCACATCAAGCTCCTCCCTGTTTCCACAGGCCACAGCCACACTTGCTCCTTTAGCGCAAACGGCAGCCTGCTTCATCGCAGAAGGCATCACCCACAGATAAAAGGCACGTTTAGTGTTCACCGCGTCACGCCGCGTAAGCACATTGTTCCATGATTAAGTGGCTCCGACCAGCACATCTCTCCCTGCACGTAATTTTGGAGAGAGAATATTTAATATTCTCTCATCGCAGCATTCAAATATTCAATATATTATTAGTAACTAGAGTCCACCCTGCTGTGCAGTCCAACCCCAGATTTTATTCACCCCAACTAGAACCACTGACCGTCTCCCCATTTATGCTCCTAAGCATTGGTAAACCCTGTGGCAGCAGCGCATCCCCCGCTCTATTCCAAATGACACCTGCAGACGTTAACTCTGGTCTCCTCCCCCACTGCTCCTGCACTTTCAGGTACCATAAACCCCACCTCCATCCACTTCTCCGCACCATAAGGCAGCAGCCTGACATCACCTGCTCTAAACGGCTGTGACAATCAGGACCTGGGATACTGATGCCGTACTAAGCTCTCTTGGACATGTCTCTTCAGATACTGCTTTCTCAGCTCTCTAAATTGCTGTGACCGATGAGATGTTTTTCTAGATCCACAGACTCACTAGTCTATCATAGAACATGCTTGAGGACAACCACCCTTGATTTTAATTTTATTTATTATTTATACATACCAGAGATTGAACCCAGGGTTGCTTAACCACTGAGCCATATCCCTAGCTCAATTTATTTTTTATTATTCTGAGAGAGGGTCTTGCTAACATGCTTAGGGCCTCGCTAAGTTGCTGAGGCTGACTTTGGACTTGCGATCCTCCTGCCTCAGCCTCCCGAGCCGCTGGGATTACAGGTGTGCACCACCATGCCTGACCAACCAGACCTTCTGATGGCCACACTGTTAGGAGTGGAAACACGGAAGCCAGGCCTGTGACAGCAGAAGGCAGGGCAGGGGTGTACGTCAAAGGCACAGAACCAACACAAGTGCCTTGCTTCAGGGCACACATCCGTACCTCCAGAAATCAGCAAGAGGTGTCATACGCAGCAACTGAAGGAAACTCAGCAGAGGACTCCAGCTGCAGGCAAACCAACGTGCGTTTTCCCACAGACACGCAGCAGGTGACTGATGATCAGAGTCCCCCTCTGCCCGCTTGGCTAATGACAGTGCTCACTTCCTCCTGGACCCCAAATGTGGACAACTTGTGCTAAGGCTGAAGGGGCCCCTTCTTTCCACACTAGTGTTCCCAGGCCTCCTGTGCCTCCTCACTCCCTCTAGGACCAGCTGGGCCCATCTGGCAGGTCTGGGAATAATGAGTGGGCAACCTCGGCTCAGCTCTGCTGTTCCTTCACCCTGGGAGCACGCTGCTCACCGAGAGGGTGGCAGGTCACTCCATCAGTGAGAGACATGCTGTGACCTAGGGCAGAAAACAGACACCGCCAACCTGACCGTCCCCGACAGCCCAACCACCAAATCCCCCAGAGGATGCAGACAAAACCCTTGGGTCACGCAGCACAGAGCAGGGCAGCGCTCAGAAATGCAGCACAGCACTTAAAAGAGAAAAGGCGGGAAAACAGACAGAACCCTCCTCACGGCCTTCCCCACCAGCTCTGAAGCAGAGGGCAAATTCCTCCAGCTTTCAAGGTCTCAGTGTCCTCACCTGCAAAGTGGGGACAATGACAGAAACTCAGTTATTACCGCGAAGACCTTGGAACAGTGCCCGAAACAGCCAGCAGAACAGACGCTAGCTGCTAATTCCGCCCTTTCTCTTCTTGCTATTCCTATCATTTCGCCACCCAAGATGATTTTTGAAAGGTGCTCTGTGATAGGTTAGATCCACCCCACAGGTTCCTATCTACTTCAGAACCATAGGAAAACGATTCATTTCCGTAGTGTTGGCAATGTCCCCTGAGAAGGTGATTTTTCCTCAGAAACCAAAAAGAAGAAATTCTGTGAAAGCATGGTTTTGACACACACAAAGCACACTCTTGTGCTTCCATTTTTTATTTTGTTTTCTCATGTCAAAATTACTAGCATGAGTTGAAGTGGTGGCTCAGCAGTTCCAGCGCTTGCCTGGCATGCGCAAGGACACGAGTTCAAACCCCAGCACCACATACACACGAAGTGTCAGAGCAACAAAAGCCACATGAAAAACTGAATAAAACTGATTTTTAAAAATATTACTTGGATCTGCTTTTCCAAATTTCTGATGTGCACATATCTGATAAGAAACAGATCAAGCCAACCCACAGCGCAGCTGTGCCATTTCCAGCTGGTGGTAGGAAAGCTACACCCCCTTCTCCCCCAGCCCCCAGGCGGTGGCTCCAAGGGCCACCTCTGACATGGAAAGAAAAGTCTGCAGTGACCAGCTGGAAAATACGACTGAGCCATTTGATGGAGAGAGAAGACCATCTCCTTTCTTGTTAGATCAGAGATGCTCTGCATATGCTGGAAGAGAGAAATACAGGCTGGGACGAGGTCAGTGGTTAGAGCACTTGCTTAGCATGCAAGAGACCCTGGAGCCAATTCCAAAACAAAAGCAGGCGGGCTGGAGCAGTGGCTCAGCAGTTGCAGCGCTTGCCTGGCATGCACAAGGACACGGGTTCAAACCCCAGCACCACATACACAACGAAGTGTCAGAGCAATGAAAGCCACATGAAAAATAAATAAAACTGATTCTCTCTTTAAAAAAAAAACAAACAGGAAGCAAACAGATACACAAAGGATTAGAGGAGGAGGAAAGAAAAAAGAGAAATGAAATCTGCTACAAACTCTACCGTTGAATACACTTCTAAAAATGCAAATGGCAAAAGAATTTTCCCTCTTTAACTTGGCAATACGGAGGACTAAATCAAGAACAAGTATCATCAGCTGAACATGTGAGATGTCCAATCTTCCCAGTGCTATCAAGCCCCTTGCTTTTAAAAATAAGTACTTTTCCTATGATCTCAATACCTACAAAGACTACAGCATTAGAAATGTCATGGTTGTGGCCAAAACCAAGTTCATCACATCTTTATTTCTCATACCGACTACTTTCTTCAGGGGGAAAAAAGAAAGAATCACACCCCCCCCCTTTACTCATTTCACAAATCAAAACCTCCAACTGCCTTTTAAGGAACCTGAAGTTTTAAATGAGCAAAAGTGAGGCTCAGCTGCTTTGGTGTTTATCAAGTCAGTGTTTCCCATGGAAGTCTTACTCATCAAAATTTTAATAAATGAACATTTTCTAGAACAACAGCAGATTTTAAAGAGCATAAAAAGGTAAGATACTTTACTTAGCTCCCTATGCAGCAGACATGTCTTCAAAGTTTATTAGTGAAAGAGATAAAAAGAACAACTGTTTTGAATTCAGTCCTTGCAAACAGTGGGACTGGGGCTGGAGCAGTGGCAGTTATAGGGCTTGCCTGGCATGTGTGAGGACACGGGTTTGAACCCCAGCACCACGTACACACGAAGAATCAGAGCAACGAAAGCCACATGAAAAACTAAGTAAAATTGATTCTCTTTCTCTCTCACTATCCCCTCTTTTAAAAAAGAAAAAAAATCAGTAAATCAATGTGACTACTTTTTAAATTCTGAGCTGGTCCCCCCGACTTCCTGATACTAATACTCACTTGACATTGTTATATTCACTTCCTCAACTGTATATATACTACTCAGAGGGGTTCCTGTGAGGATCAGAGTCATTGCACATGAAATGTGTGACAGGGCATGGAACACACAGGTGCTGGGTTATCAATACGCAATCAATACGCAATCTGCCGTGCAAGCTTGCGACCACCCAGAGCCCGCCTGTTCTGGCACAATGCCTGCCACAGGGTGGCTTCTCGGAGATAGAGCTGTCCAGGAAATTTAAAAAGGAAACCCCCAAATTACTTAAAACTGCCCAGCTTTCAGTGACTCGGCCTAAGCAGAGGGTGGAACTATGGAGTCCAGCCTCACACTCCTTCACGGAAATGGCAGTCTTGGTCCCTGTGTTGTAAACAGTGTTGGAGGTGAGTACTGTGTCCCCTGCCATCCATGAGATCATCTGAGAGACAGCAGAGCATGTTTTCCCTCCACCGTCCCTCAGCAGGACCTCAGTGCTATGCAGAGTCCCCACACAGCCACGTGCCTGGGGTGAGGGTCCCCTCCACACTGCGGTGAGTATTTTTACTCTCTCAGTGATGGTTTTAGGAATGGGCCGAACTCTGGCTAGTGAGACATTAACAGAAGTCCCGTGGGGAAGGAGGCTTTGGAAACATGTCCCTCCCTTTAAGAGAGGGCTGCAGGAAGGAGTGGTCTTTCTTCTCCCTCTGGACACCACTGCATCTGGACAGGACACCAAGAGCCCTGCAGCCAACTCGCGACAAGTCTGGCAGCAAGAGAGCAGAGATGGCGCTGTGGGTCGGTGACTCTGGGCCGGCTGGCTCTGGATTCAGGGTGGCAAACCGCCTTTGGGAGCTGCACCAAGATGGCACCAAAAGCTAAAGAGGAAGTGAAGTCAAGGGCGTGAGACCAAGGAAGCAGCGAGAGGACGCCTCAGCCTCCCAGCAGCTCCAGAGGCAGCCCAGGGTCCTCAGAGGAGCCCCAGGAGCAGCAAGCTGGGCCACCACCCGTCATGACGGTCACCCTGAACATAAGACTGCCAGGAAGAAGATAAGGCATCGACACACAGCGCTCCCCATGGAGGAAACGGCTGGGAGCTCTGACAGTGCCGAGGCCACGCTCCACACCGCGGTGAGCCCCAAGGGAGAGAAGGCCCAAGTCCACTGGCTCCCGACTGCGGCACGTTAGATGCTACCCCCTCAAAATGGGATCATTGAAACAGCCTTGCTGGCTCGTTCTAAACACATTTTTCACCATGATACACACACACAGGCTGCCTTGGTTAGAAAACACTGAGGAACAAGAGTCTCTACCTGCAGCCAAAAGCTTCCCAAAGGCTCTATGGCCACGAGGAGCAAGGTCACGCTCAGGCTCAGGTCTTCGGACTCCCGGATGTTTTCTTTTTTGTTCGTGTGCTGTGTGTGTTTTGCTGGGGATCAAACCCCAGCCTCACGTGTGCTGGACAAATGCTCTGCCACTGAGCGAGGCCTCCAGCCCTGTCGTTCCGCCCACGAACACATTCTACGGGGCCTTACAAGGCTGCATAGGAGCCCAAACCAGAGAAAGCAGTGGCTTTGGGACGTGACCCCCACCCCAGACACTGGCACAATTAATTTCATTTAATCCCCATAATGCCAGTAATGGACTCCAGGACTCGAATGCCAAATTCCTCAGAGTCTCTCACGAAGCCTAGATTTCGCTAAAGTTGAAGACTTTTTTTTTTTTTTTTTTTAAGAGGAGGCAACTCCATATAATAAGCTGTAATTGCGAGGTCAGTTAGAAAATGAAAAGCTCAGGCAACTGGGGTCCCTCGTTCCACCCCTGCTAGCCTGCATTTCCCCGATTCCAAGTACAGACTCAGCTCATGCTCCCAAGCCATCTCAGCGTCTGCGCAGCAAGTTTCCGATTAGCAGGTAGTCAAAGTTAATGGCATCCCTCAGGACGACCACAACACAGAGGAAGCCAGGAGCAATGAAACGTGGTTTCACACCCAGCATCTGCTCACATCAATGTCACAATTTACACTCAGCAAGGATTCCTCTTAATGTTTACCCACCGCCAAAATGAAAAATAACCCTTACTAAGCTGTAACATGATTTATCTTTTCCGAATTGACAGGGAATTATTAAACTACCGACGCTTCCTCAATGGAAGAGCGAGGATGATGGATGTGAACCAGAAAGCACGCGACTCTTGACAACTTAGAAATATTAATGTGAGCACCACCCTGCACACCAAGGTACGGATTTTATAAGCTATCAAGTCTCAGTCCCAAAATGATTTTAAATTCTGCAATTAATCCCCTTGTCTCCATTAACTATCATTTCACATTCTGAATGCCACAGCAATAAAGCTTTCAGGCAAAACAAATATAGCAAACCTTGTGTTTGCAGACTGTCTCTGCTCTCCGTTGGTGCACACCCAGGGTGCAGCGGAAGGAGCGGAGTCCTCCCCCAGCAGACACGATGGAGAACAGTCAGCAGTCACCGCTGCTGCTGGACTGCGGGACACAACTCCTGCATACTGTGCCCACCCGGACCCTGCACATTATAATCATCACCACTAACATTCACCAAGCTCTCACAATGTACCAAGCAACCAAAGAGCTGCTTCCAAATTTGGTGAAATCGGACCTCTTGCAGGGCCACAAGGCTGGTACGTGGTGTGCCTGCAGAATTCGAATCAGGCAGAATAATATTTTAATCCACCCAGTCCTTAGTAACAATTAGCTTACAAGTCAAAACTAAATTCTCTGAAATATTTGTATGGTTGCTTTAGGTACCTGGAAAATCTTGAGGGGAAAAAAAGCATTCTTTCAGACTAACACCAAGACAACAAGTAGATCAACGAGTCAGGCACAGAGAATTCTTTCAGCCTGAGTCACCTACGGAGAAAAATAATGTCACCAGAAACTATCACCACATACTAAAACAATGATTGCGAAAGATTTCTCCCAAAGGAAAACGAGGTCCATGGCCCATGTCAGAGCCGGGACTGACAGCAGGGCCAGCCTCACTTGTTTTGGACACTTCCTCTCCACCAAAGGTGCTTGGTGTCCTCACAGCCTAGGTCACCTGGGGAAGCCTGCCCTGCAATAGTCAGGCCCCTGGGAAGGGGTCCAAATGTTCCTCTCCCATCAGTCCTCCTTCCAGTTTGCAGGATCCCTAATTTCTATTAGAGACTAAACACTCCAACACCCAGTTGTAGGAATTTCAAGTACCCTGGAGAGATCTGGGGAGAGACCTTCACTTGCACATTTAGTAAATACCCACTGTGCACAAGGCACTGTGCAGACTGATCGCTGAGTACATATACATATGGCTATGCCAGGCCGTATATTAAGTGCTTCAAACTGCAATGCCTATATGATACGAGGAGCACATATCGCTTTTGGATGAGAAAATCAATTTAGCGTTCAACTCAAGGCGTAGAATCTTCACTTTCCTAGATTTCATCTTAGATTCCTAAAATATCTTATTGGATTTTCTTTTAATCAGAGATAGTTGTTTTTAAACTCCATATCCAAGGCTGAATATTCCATATTTCACTGAAAGGAGCACATAGGTAGGAAAGGTTAGAGTCAAAGTGATTCGGATGTAATGTGGAAGCTAAACACTCTGGAAATTGAAAATTCAGAACTGAAGTCAAGTTGAAGGCTGTACTGTGTGATCTCTGTGGATTAATACTGTTCATTCCAGGGATTATACTGATGATGAAATAATTCCTTTTTTCTTAGTTAACTATTTATATTCATCTAAACTTGCAAATATTGACTTTACTTACATGAACTGAAGTGCACGCAACACTAGCATAAGATGACATTGTGTCAGCTCCAGGTTTTTCATTCAGTCAAATGTGTGATCTAACAGTCTTACTAATGTAGCTACCAGAATATAGAAGAAAATATTTGGAGGACTTTCAACAACCTGTGACGTCAGTCAAGTCGATGCTTCTGCTACAATATTAATCTGTGAAAAGTAAGAGATTTTGGCAAAATAGGAACACGGTAAACCATTTCAACCGCCAGACTATCTGCTACTGTGAACCTCCATAAAGAAGTTCAGTTATCGTGGAAAGTTCCCACTGTATCCTAAGCACTGAGCTAAACTCTGTGGGGGGGGGTGGATTCTGTATAAGCCCCATTTTAAAGAAGTGAGAATATTAATTTCCAACGGTTACAGAACTGGTCCACCCCCATCTTCTGGTCTTGAAAACCTAGCTTGCTTTCCTTCTTCATTTGTGTGTGAACGCAATGGGAGTAGTCTAACATGCTTGTAACGACTACTGTGGGAAAAAGCAGAGCAAGAAATATGACAATAAAAGGAAGGATGAAGAGAAATACTTACATAAAAATACTCTTTATGCTCCCATCAGTAGTAGGTGAGGAACAAGAATCCTCATTTACAGCATCTTAATTTGCTGTAGAACAGAAAAATGGAAAATGATGGTACATATTCCGCTCCTGGAGGCAACGGGATGACAACGCGGTGCCACCGATGGAGTCGAAGAGTCTTAGAACTCACAATGCAGTGCTCTGCAGGCTTCTCAGGTATGCTGGTTTCCTGTACCAAGTTATCCAAAGTGACTGCAGAGCTGGGGCCAAGCTGAGCCTTGGCTATTTTACTTTCCAGATTTAAAATGAAGCATTATTTTCTCCATCTAAAGACTATTTGGCTTTTAACTGTATCCATCTGAAAAAGACTGACAATGGCGACAATACAGCCACCCACCCTAAGCGAAGTGCCACCTATTTGTGGCACTGCCAACCTTTTTTGGAGGGGAGGGGGAGGTGCAGTAACAGGATTGACCCCAGGGGTACTTAACCACTGAGCCATATCCCCAGCCCGTTTTTTTGCTGTTGTTTTTGTTGTTTGTTTGTTTGACAGGGTTTTACTAAGTTGTTTGGGGCCTTGCTAAGTTTCTGAGGCTGACTTTGAACTTGGGATCCTCCTACCTTGGCCTCCCCAGCCTCTGGGATTACAGACATCCACCACTGTGCCCAACCTGCTTCTCCAATCTTTTAACTAATTTTTTTATTTAGTAATCAAAACTAGAACCTGATGGATATTGAAACTAAAACTGTTAAGCACTCAGGGAAGACAACTAAGGCCGGTAAAGGGTCTAACGACCACCAGAAAAATGTGAGACCTAAGACCGGACTACAGAAAAAGCAGGTAGGAAACTGGGCCGGAGATGTTGACGCAACCTTTATCAGTTACTGCACCATACTGTAAACGCGAGGTGCTTTTCTGAGCACAGTTACAGGTGCCTAGGTCATCGCTGGATCTCAGACGGGAACCCAGGTGAGGGAGGAAATGCCCTCCCAAACACAGTTCTCGCAAGCAGATGCAGTACTTCACTCAAATCTCACTAGGGCACAGATTTTCCTCCTGGAAAGATTTTCAAATGATTCTGGGGGGAAAAATACATAACTTTGATATTACTTTACCCTTGGATTTCTGGCTTAGTGCCTGGCCCATGAAGATCTACTGGACTCCAAAAGAAGTCGCCAGTTCTGCTCACAGAGCAGAGTGAACTTGAGCCAGACGCCCTCACCTTCTAGGAGGAGAGGCACAGTCTCTGGGCTCTTCTCTTTCTCCTGCTCAAGAAGGGCAAACGCTTGTGATATTTCCAATGTCTATTCCTAAATTCTAGAAATACACATGCCCTAAAATGCCTTTGCTATGAGAATACTTCTCATTCCAAGTACTATATTTCTCACACTGATTTTGCAAATATATTCAATGAATATTTTTATCTTTAAAGTTCATCTGGAAGAATAAATTCATGAGAAAGCAAAAAAAATTGCAAAAAGAAGTGCATTCCATTTAGCTACCCCTACTGTATATGAAAATGGGATATAAAGTTTTAATTAAAGCAGTATGAAACATATACTAATAAAAACAAGGCTAAGAACACTGCAGATATCCATCGCAGCAGCTAAAATCAATGCCGTAATAAATGGATTGGGACGAGCGGCTAACGATCTAAGGGAAACATGTTATCCTGGTGCTTGGCCAGAATAAATTTCAGACGAATTAAAGATTTAATCCCTAAAAATGGGGGGAAATATGAAATAGTATAATAATATAAGATAGGAAGAGCTTAAACATACACGACCACATAGCAAGGTAAAAACGTGACACAAATCCAAAGGTACATTATGAACCGGTAAAGGTAATCATAACTCACTATGGGTGAGCAATCTTCCTATGTGAGCAACCCCTACTAACTGAGAGGGGACGGAGCCCCCAGCAGAAAAACAGGCAAAGTGGGTGCCAAGCAGACAAGTCACAACACACACAAGCACAGAGAAGGTCCACGCTAAAAGGACAAACTGCAAAACTATAAGTCAGCCTTTGAAGGGAAATGGATGGCGATGGAAGAAATCATGCTGAGCAAAGTTAGCCAAACCCAGAGAGTCAAGGGTTGAATGTTTCCACTCATTTGTGGAGGCTGGAGCTAAACCCAGGCTTGGGTGAAAGGTAGTCAAACTCATGTATTAGACCCAACAAGGACATAGTAACACATAAGCTAGGGGAACCATAGACATGTGGGTGGGAGGGAGTCAGGGGGATGGGAGAAGGACGGATCTAGGGAGACAATCAACAATGTAGCATACTCTTTACCCTCCTGAGAATCCAAATAATACTTACGCAATCATTTAATTCTATAAATTCACAATCTAAGCATTTATTTCACTTGTAGGGGCAAAATATAGAAGAATCTAGAGACTAGGGTGTGGGCGATGTGGGGGTAATTCTGGTTTAAGAACAGATGCATATCATATTCTTACTTTATGTGCATTTATGACTGTATAATAGCTCAACTCCTTAATAAAAAAAATTTAGAAAAAAAACAAAACTATAAGGCAGGAAGTTATGTTTTACCTTTCAGACTGGCAAGGGGAAAGATCAGTGTTAGCCCTGATAGCCAACCCACAGGGAAGGAACCTTATTCTAGATGGCTGGGGATGCACATTAGTGTTACCACCCTGGATGGCAAAATATTTCAAAGTAATATAAAATGAGTATGATTTTGATCCCTCAATACTATGTCAAGGAATTTTTAATAAAAAATTTGTTAAGTTCTCAAAGGTCCACATAGAAGGACATTTTCCCTATGATGTTATTTGTAATGGTGAAAAACTGGAATAACCTAAATGTTCATTAACAGGGGAATGACTATAATAGAACACTATAAAAGTGAGATTTATTAACATCTACAATTTTTCCCCATATTTAGTGTCTTAACTTTTTTCAAAGAATGTTCTTTGTAAACAATAACCAAACAGTTAAGAAACAGTCAAAAACAAGATATGTCTGCAATTGCCAATGCTTAGTCATCTGCCAAACAGATTAAAACAGTACTATCATGAACTGGCAAATATCTGTTGCTCTGTGAAAATCTGACCTCACATAGTTTATTTATCTATTTTAATTTCCTTCCACTATTTAACTTATTGCTTCAGCAGTCTATTTTATTCTAAGAATAACACTTCCCTGGAGTGGGTACCCTACTTACCACCAGCCTGCAGCGTGACAAAGCATGCTATCTGGAGTGAAATCAGGGGGTGTGGGTCGCCAAGAACAATCCTTCAGCACACACAATTACTCAACCTACACCAAAAGCATCTGGCACTTGTGCATATCAAGCATGGTGTTGCTGATACTTCTTAAAAGCGGAGCAATCACGGTTCAGAGGCCTGTCAGAGGGATCAATGATAAAGAACAGAATAAATCCATCAGCAGTTTGGGTTAAGAATCTGGGCAATGGTGGGAAAAGTCCTAGACAAGGTATAGATAAGGCTCAGTTCCCACCCCAGCCATACCCCTGACTGGCTAGGAGAATTCTAGCAAGTCCATCCATCTGCACCGTTATTTCTTCACCTGCAGGAACACTAACTGAAGAAAATCAGAGGGTTGCTTGCTGGAAAAATGCCAAATTATGATGAGGATCTCTCTTAAAGAGCATGACTCGTTCTTAAAGTCTTGGCGTCTCTGCTATCACTGGGAAGCACATTGGTGATGTACAGTCTGGTGCCAGCATTGCCGTGGCCCATAACAAGCTCCCTGGGTCTCTGCCCGGGATGGCGGTGTACTGGACACGGGCCGTGGAAGCCTTGGTGTGTGGTACCATGCGACAGGTGAGGTTCAGGTCTCTGTGGCCTATCCGGGTAGGAAGAAGTGCACAGACACCTCCCTACTGGTGTCCTCGTGGAGCGCCACCACCCAGAGCTGCAGCAGCACCACAGGCCACAGGCTGAGCGTGACACTGGACCAGGCCTATCTCCCCAACCAGCCCAGTCTTCACCAAGTCTGCATGGGACTTCTCTGTTGCAGTGACAATGAACCTGCTAAGCTTCGTTTGCTACATTTCCAACAGAAATATCCATGACAACACACAAAAGCTAAAGCATTTACCAACACCGAGAATTAAGAATAGCAACGAAATAGTCACCAACCCTAAGGAATCAGCCTCAACTTGGTCCAGGCCCCCCAGCCGAGTCTCCAGCTTTTCAAAGACTTCAATCCCACTCATGAGAGAGGCCTAAGATCCAATCACCACCTCAAGATGACCTGAATAGCCAAAAGCTGGTGACACTTGAATTTAGGAGGTATTCAAATCAAGGTGTCCTCAACCGGGAGAAGGAACCTGTGTAAAATCACCCAAAGAAATCCAAATACTGCATGCGCTTTCTTCCACGTGGACTCCAAAGAGGCTGTGTTTTTAATTCAAAATAGAATCAGAGGGTAGATGGAAGGCCACAGGGGTCTGTGGGGCAGGGGAAGGAGATGTTGGTCAAAGGTACAAACCGATACATGTGCCATAAAATGATTACATTCCAGAGACCTACTGTGCAGTGGGTAATGCTACCATATGGTATTCGCCATTGACCAAGAGTAGATGTTAGCATTTTCTTTTTTTGTGTGTTTGACATTCTCTTCCGTATTGGAGAGAATCATTGTCACATATTCATGCATACATGGATATTGACATAGTGAGATAGTAAGTTAAGGCCGATCTTAGTCCAGCATCTCTGCGCCTTCATCCGTTCCCCGATCTCATGTCTCCACTGTAATGCCGCCATGCTATAGTTGGAAATGAGCATATACATGTATATTGATTTTTGAAATGTCTGAGTTTTTCTGCCTGTGCGTAGTTAGGCTTCTCATGGGAGTCAAGTGTTCGCAGTTGTATTGATAACCCCCCTTGTCCTTCCCTCCCTCCATCCTCCCCCACCTTCATAGTTATGATCTGAGCATTTTCAACACACACACAGAGGTAATCAATTGTGTAAGGCAACGAGTCACTCATCCCAACCGTGGTATCATTCTACAATCTACATGTCAAACATTACATTGTGTACCTTGACTCCCTTTGATTTTTATCGGCCAATTATACCTTAGAAAAGTCAAGGAATTTAATTTGATGGCATTTCCAAAGCCATGTCCAACCCACCACATGTTGTAAAAACATCCCAAGAAGCACTTCAAGTTCAACCACCATATTTGCAGGAATTTTTCCAAAGAAATCATATTGCATATGCACCTTGACATCTTATTTTATATAACAGTATAGAGTACTTCATCTGAGGAAAACACACATGTACACCTGTGCAGAAGGAAATTATTCAGGGGCTGAAGTGGTGACTCAGCAGTTATGGTGTTTGCCTGGCATGCGCAAGTACACGGGTTCAAACCCCCAGCACCACGTACACAACTAAGCGTTAGAGCAACGAAGGCCATGTGAAAAACTCTAAAAATTGATTCTGTCTCTCTCTCACTGTACTTCTCTCTTTAAAAAAAAAAAAAAAAAAAAAAAAGAGGAAATTATTCAGCAACCACATTACCATCAAGTCCTGGACATTCCACATTTCCGCTACTGTCAAAAAGCATCAAAGTCAGCAAACTCCATAATGATGGCACATGGTTCTGTCTCTGGCTCAATGGTTACCAGAGAAAACTTTGAATGATCAGGTAGGTACTCCACACATCGTAATACGGTCGGACAAAAGCAATTCCATAACACACACATTAGCAACAGAGCAATTGCGCCCTAACACTACAACTTTGTTCATGATGCTCATGGGACATCAGCCACTAGGGGTTACCACTGGCAGCAGCCACAGGTCCTACTAGAGCAAATCTGAACATTCACCTTCTCTCTAGAACCTACTAATGCACAATCATATTCAAGGATCCCATCTACAGCAAAAAAAAAAAAAAAAAAAAAAAAAAAAAAAAAAAAAAAAAAAAAAAAAAAAAAAAAAAAAAAAAAAAAAAAAACCAAGGAACCAAGAACATGCTACTCTCATCCTGTAGCTGTGTGCAAGATTGAAAAGGACACAAACTTTTTAGAGTGCAGAAACCCTGCCAGCAATGCCTTGATCCGTTTTGGTGCTGTCTTGGACTCGACGATTCACGAAGAACAGAAAGGTGGCATCTGGGGAGGGCCTTCTGGCCGTGTCCTCACCCGGCCGGGGATGCAAGAAAGGACAATAGCCAGGTGAAGCACCTTAAAGGCTTTTTCCCACATGCAGCGGGGAGCCCTTATGGCCAGATCACCTCTCCGTGTGATTTTCGTTGCTGCAGCACTTCGTTGTGTACGTGGTGCTGGGATTTGAACCCGCGTCCTTGCACATGCCAGGCAAGCACAGCAAACACTGAGGCACTGCTCAAGTCCCCAGGGCCCCAGGCCACACTTAATACTACAACTTGGACAACACTTGAATCTTGGATCCCTCAAGACTGCTGAACTTTAGACATATTCAATCCATACCTAATGATAAATGGATGTCTTCCCCATAGTTCATGCTAGGAAACTTCAGAGAGGATGATCACCACTGGGCATTAGGTAAAAATTGATATATTTTGCAAAACTGCTTTTCCTGTAACAGTCTCATAGAATTATCACTGGTCTTTCAAATGTTTTGCTTCTCCCATAAAAATATAATGCCAAGACAGCACCCAGCACAGGCCCAGGGGTGCTTGGGTGAACAAACTACTGTGCATTACTTATCACAGCCAAAGAAGGGGCACACCTTCGTAGTGCACAGTAGGGGAGCAAGCTTATACCTGGAAGCACAGCCATTGATACAGCACTACCTGGACTTTAAATCAGGGGACGAATGTAGCAGAATGACAGAAGGCTAAGTCTGGCTGTCACCATGAACATCTCCATGTTGTTATGATGTGCATGCATGCTCAGATCAAACACGCAAGTGGAAATCGGTGAGTGATTGGGGTGAAATGACAGAGGAAAACATGATCTTTTTAAGAAGGTTTCCACAACATGGTGCCATCACATCGTCCCTGTAGTGAGTATTTCATTTAGAAGAGTGTGGCGTTCACGATATCACCCTCCTGTCTTCTTGGTGTCCTCCTCCCTTCCCTAGGTTCCACCAGCAAGGTGCTAAAAGATCAGAGCAGAGAGGAACCTGTATGTTAAAAAATACTCGGAAGACACGGCTGGCCAAGTTCAGAATCGGCATGGAAGCTGTTCAGAGCAAGCTTTCCATTAAAATATATTTTTAAAAAAAGAAAATAACTTTTTATAAGGAATTGAGTTATTGTACATTCATAAATGTATTTAAAGTAACAATATGATATGCATATACACTTAAACCAGAATTACCCGCTAGATCTCTCCCTACTCTCCCTTGCTCTCCCCTCCCCCACCTATGCTATCCCCCCCCACTACATACCTATGATTTCCTTATGTTATATATTACTATGCTTTGTTGGGTCTAATACATGAGATTATCTGTCTTTCACACAGACCTGGATTTAGCTCCAGCCTCTATAAATGAGTGAAAACATTTGACCCTTGATTCTCCGGGTTTGGCTAACTTTGCTCAACATGATTTCTTCCATCGTCATCCATCTCCCTTCAAAGGTTGTAATTTTGTTGTTTCTAATTGCTGAGTAGAACTCTATGGTATATGTATACCATAGGTTTTGGATCCATTCATCCAATGAGGGGCAGCTGGGTTGGTTCCGTAATTTAGCTATTATAAACTGAGTTTCTATGAACATAGATTATGCTGTGTCGCTGTAATGTGTTGATTCTAACTCCTCTGGGAAAATACCCTGAAAAGGGATTGTTGGATTATATGTTGGATCCATCCTTAATTTTCTGAGGAGTCTCCACACTGCTTTCCAGAGCAGCTGTACCAGTCTGCAGTTCCACTAACAGTGTGCTAGTGTTCCTATCTCCCCACAACCCATCCAGCATCTATTATTGTTTATATTCTTCATTTCTGCTAGTCTGACTGGAGTGAGGTGAAATCTTAATATAGTTCTGATTTGCATTTCTCTGATTACTAGTGATTTAGAGCACTTTCTCACGTATTCATTGGCTTGCCCAAGGTCCTCTGTTGAGAACCTTCTATTTAGCTCTTTGGCCCATTTATTAATTGGACTGTTTGTGTATTTGATATTGAGGTTTTTGAGTACTTGGTAAAAATCTGGATATTAGTCCCGTCAGAAGAATCACCAGCCATGATTAGCTCCGGTTCTGCAGATTGTCTCTCGACAGTCTTGACCAATTCCTTTGCTGTGAAAAAAGCTTTTTAGCTTATTGGCATCCCACTCATTGATTTTTTACTTTAATTCTTTCACTTTAGGAGTCTTGTTGAGAAAGTCTTTGCCTACTCCCAAATGGAGTGTTGGTCCTAACTTTTCTTCTAGCAGTTCTACCATAGCTGTTTAATTCCTAGATCCTTGATCCACTTAGATTTGATTTTTGTGCAGGTTGAGAGATAAGGATCTAATTTCAATTTTCTGCTCATAGCTCTCCAGTTTGTCCACCACCATTTGTTGAATAGGCTGTCATTCTTCCATATTATATTTTGACCCCCTTCATCAAAGATCAGATGTTGAAAGATTTGTGGGTTTGTTTCAGAGTCTTCTATCTCATTGGTCTTCATTCCTGTTTTGATACCAGTACCATGCTGTTTTTGTTACTACGGCTCTGTAGTATAGTTTTAGATCTGGTATTGCAAATCCACCTGTTTCATCTTTCTTGCGTAGTAATATTTGGCTATTCTGGGCTTCTTGTTGTTTCAAATGAATTTGAGAATTGCTTTTTCTATGTCAGTAAAGAATGACATTGGTATCTTGATGGGGATTGCATTGAATCTATACAGTGCTTTTGGCAGAATGGCCACTTTAATTATATTAATTCTGCCTAATCAGGAGCATGGGACATTTTTCCATCTTCTCAGATCTTCTTGGATTTCTTTCTTCAGTGTCTGATAATTTTCATTGTAGAGGTCTGTGACTTCCCTTGTTAGATTAATTCCCAAGTATCTTATTCTTTTTGAGAATATTGTGAATGGAACTGATTTCCTGATTTCTTCTTCTGCCCTATTATTGTTAGTGTATAGGAAACCTATTGATTTATGTGTATTGATCTTGTAGCCTGCCACTTGGCTGTATCTGTTTATAAGCTCAAGCTATTTTCTGGTGGAGTACCTTGGATTTTCCAGATATAGGATCATGTCATCAGCAAATAGGGATAGTTTGACTTCTCTTCCTATTCTTATCCCTTTCATTTCTTTCTCTTGCCTGATTGCTCTGGCTAGGGTCTCAGGAACTATATTGAATAAAATTGGCAACAGCAGACAGCTTGTCTTGTTCCAGAGTTTAGTGGAAATGCTTTCAGCTTTTCTCCATTTAGTATTATACTAGCTGAGGGATTGTCATATATGGCCTTTAGCTGATTAAGATAAGCACCTTCAATCCCTATCTTCTCTAGGGTTTTGATCATAAATGGGTGCTGGATTATATTGAATGCCTTTTCTACATCACTTGAGATGATATGAAAAGTTATTTTCTGAAGGAAGCTGCATGTGTCATTTGTGAAGGAAACAGACTGGGGGATTTCAATTAAGCTACGTGATCATCGAATCCACTCTCAGTACTGAAGTGCTCTTCATCACAAAAGGGTGGGAGGGGGCCTGTCACAGGCATGAGTGGAAACAGGACTGCGTCCCATCAGACACAAACACACCACCAGAGCAGAGCACATCCATCCCGAGGATCAGTGGAGTGCACACGTTGAAAGGATTTTGATGGATGGTATAAAACCCTGTGCATCACAGAATCCATAGTAACTAGCAGAATCTGTTGGATCCCACATCAACGTTTCTGCTTATCCCAGAAATGATCCTTATTTCTCCAGCTGCTTTAACAGTTTCTACTCTGCACTCACAGGAACCCGCACCTGCCCCCCTGAGAATAGCCAACCCCACGGTGACCATCCACCGCTCAGCCAGGTGCAGGAGACTGGGCAGGTCTGCAGGTAAGACGGAAGGCTCTGATGGAACCAAAGGTGCTCATGAGACCAATCCTGGACAGATGTTACCTGGCACACAACACGAGGCTGGTGCAGGACACATGTGGGCAGCTGAGCCACAAGTCCACATAGGAAGTCAAGACCTTTCCAGGCCTGGTGAAGACGGTGACGGGCATGGGAGGAGGCAAGGAAGATGCCGACGCCTGCTGACAAAGGGGGCTCCCCTCGTTTACTGCAAACCCTGCACCTAAGGCTAATACAGCATTTGTTTCTAACACATCGAGCTTTTAAGGAAAGCCCTCCTCTCACCTCCCTGCAGGGGCCTCATAAATGCAGCGAGGTTTCACAGCAACACTCGCGAAGCCCCAGCTGCCAAGTGCACATCTCATCTGATGCCGCGATCACCGTGTCTGCCCAAGACTACGAGGGGAAGCAGACAGCTGCCAAGACCACGCTCTACCAGGAAAATAAGACCTTGAGCAACAGCCAGGGTGTTGGCAATGCCACGGACCCACTGCAGAAGCAGAGGGCACGGAGGCAAGGTCGGCTGCCTCCGCTGGGCTCCCAGTGAGGACGGCGAGGACGGCAAGGACGGTCACACACGGCCTGCTAACAGCAGCTCGTGGAAGTCCCAGAGCTCAAGAATTCGCCCTGATGTTTCTTACCACTCAACTCACATCCTGTGGGAACACCCACAGGAAGCCCAGAAGGAAATGAGACCTTAGCAGAGCCAGGCTCCCCAGGACTGCGACCCTATCAGCCAAGTCCAGCTAGACGAGACCCCAGGGCAACTGGACAAGAGCAAGGGAAACCAGAATCTGTCGCGGAAGGTGTCCCCTTAGCAACCAGCGGGAAAACAGGTTCCCTCGCGCCCAGCTCTGAGCACCCAAAATTAAACTCTCATCGCTGTAAAAAATGCACTATGCTGCTTCCTTCAGTTTTTTTTTTCTTTTCTCTCTTCCTCTCTATTTCAAAGGGGAGCACAAACCCTAATCATCCATCCACCCAAGATCATTAAGAAAACGTGCCCCAGAATGGAAAAAGCAATCCCCCCGCAAATTTGCAAATTTTCCACTTACTTTCTAACAGGTATCTATTTTCACTTCATTAAGAATAAGAGGAAGATTTCAGAGGACAAAGAGGTAAAGAGTAGGTGGTAAAGAATAAAAGAGAAAACTAAAAATAAAGAGGCAGCATCGCATCCCAGATCCAGAATCCAAATCCCAGTTCCACCCCGTATTAGCCATGCAGCACTGGGTCGGTTACTTAACATCTCTGGTTCCCTTATCTTTAAAAGAAAAGTGATAACAATAGACCAGTCTCAGAGGGTGTGTAGCAAGTGCAAAAGAAATATTTATTACAATAAGTAAAATCTGGCTCATTAACAAGTTTTGTAAAATTGAAATTAGCCCAATTTGGATTTATATAACAAATGCAGATTTGACATCTCAGCTTTCAGCAGGAAACTATTTTACATTCAGATTTTCACCATGATAGGAGAATTTCAGACATAAAATGGTTTTCCTGGATCCCATGAGCTGAAAGACTCCTGAGAAGACACAGTTACACAGTACTCCATATGGTCATTTCCAACGAAGTTCACTCACCACACTGAGCCCGGCTGGATTTCTGGACAGTGTTTGTACGCCTGCCCTGGTTCAGTTACTATGTCTGCTGAACTCCCAGGGCAAATGCCAGAGCCACCAGAGCAGGCCACCCTTGAAGGTGTCCAAGTCCTTTCTCAACCTCACAACAACCAGCACTTCTCCAAAAAAGCAAACACATCCATACCAATTTTCTTCCGCACAGATTTTCTGAATCTTTTTCAAGTTTTCCAAGGCCTGAAAGTTGACTGATTTCAAAATGAATACTCATCGGATTCAGACTCTTGCTGACCCCAACTGGGAAATGACACCGCTTACTACAGAATCTCCTCTCAGGGATGGGAAGGTCAAAACCAAGGGCAAAGCCATGGCACAAGTGGGGACCGTCTTCTTCCCATTTCCAACTCTCAAGGTGGAAGGCTACTTCAAAAAAAGGAAGATTTTCTCTTACTTAAAATGCAAAAAAAGATACAATTCAGCACAAAATGAGGAATTCAAAGAAAAACACCCACAGGGAAAAAAATTTTAAAATACAATATTCAAACATACTTTAAGATCATTAAAAATCAAATTCACTTAAAATGCAAGGATTAAGCTGCACACACCACATTCATGGAGAGGAGGCCGTTCCGATTGTGAGATCTGTGTAATTACAGAAAAACCAGCTCAACACGTAAAATGCACAGACTTATAACAGTGTTCATCACAGATGGGAACAAACGGGGCATTGCACCTTCAAGCAATGTGGCTAGAGCCGATTCATCGGCAGAGCTTTCTGGAAACTGTTCTATGAAGACTCTGAAACGCACAACCGTCACCTGGACTTGGCCATTACATCCAAATGCTGCTCTTCCGAAATACAATGCTCTGAACTGCCCGTCAAAAAACTTTCTTCCCTTCTGTCATTCCTACTGCTTCATGGTCCAACACCCATCCAGGTGATCAAACTGCTCCTCTTCCAGTTCATTCCTGAGCAGCTTGTGGGTGAACAAACTGACCACTTCCCTACACTACCTCCCTCAAAAGCAACCTCTGTCCCCTGCCCTAGGCCACACCACCTTGCAAACTCGCATGCCAGGTCAAGCCAGTACCACAGTTCCCTGGTTCTGTGCCCAACTCCAGCTGCACAGAACGGATGCATCAAGCTAAGACTACTGAAAAGAGGCACTAACATGTAACTGTACCCCCGGCAGCTGTGCACACCTGCTGTCCATCATAGCTCCTATGCTCTCGGCCCCAGCTCCAGGCTAACCTCACTCCCTTCTCCCCAGTCCCCACCACCTCACATCAGCACCGCAGTACCTCCGCAGCCACAAGACTGCATCTTTCAAAAATCTCCCCGGTTAATCATCAGTTCTTCTTTTTCCTCATGTGATAACAGCAGTTAAATTCTTTCCATCTGGAAGTTTTTGCCTTAATATCCACATGTTACCAACACACTGTTGGTGGAACTGCACTGTTACCACCATTCTGGAAAGCAGCGTGGAGACTCCTCAAAAAATTAGGGATGGATCCACCATACGATCCAGCTATCCCTCTTCTGGGTGTTTTCCCAGAAGAGTTAGAGCAGCACATTATAGTGACACAGCAAAATCTAAGTTCACAGCAGCTCAGTTTACAACAGCTAAATTATGGAATCAACCCAGATGCCCCTCACTGGATGAATGGATCCTAAAACTGTGATATATATATTTTTCATATATACATACACATACACACACACACACACACACACACGAATTCTACTCAGAATTAGAAACAACAATATTGCAGCCTTTGAAGGTAAATGGATGGTGATGTAAAAAATCATGCTGAACAAAGTTAGCCAAACCCAGAGAGTCAAGGGTTGAATGTTGTCCCTCATTTGTGGAAGCTGGAGCTAAACCAAGGCTTGGGTGAAACATAGTCAAACTCATGTATCAGATATGGCAAAGATGTAGCAACATGTAATCTAGTGCAAACAGATATGTGAGGGTGGAGGGACAAGTGGGGGGAAGAGAGAGGGAGGGAGAATAGGAAGGGATCTAAGGTGTCAAGCAACAATGTAGCATACTCTTCACTCCCCCCAGAAAATCCAAATAATACTTATGCAATCATTTAGTTCTGGAAAATTCACAATCTAAGCATTTATATTGCTTGTAGGGGCAAAATATCGAAGAATCAAGAGACTGGGATGTGGGCAATGTGGGGTAATTCTGGTTTAAGAACATATGCATAACATTCTGTTACTTTATATGCATTTATGATTGTACAATAACTTTAATAAAAAATATTCATGTTATATAATCACATAATAAAGGAATATATGAGATTAACAGAAAATTAATACCTATACAATAAGAGTATGAAAATGCCTAATAAAATTCACACCCATTTATGAGAATTCTTTAAGAATTGTATTTGTTGATCAAACATGCTTCTAATGAAAAATATATATATGTAGATTCTGAATATTTAGATTTACCCCCCAAAAGTCCCCCCAATTATCCACCCTATCCCTCCCCCTCCCTCCTTCCCAATACATCTCTACAAGAAGTAATTCCCAGTAAAATTGGGATAACTGGAATCTTCTTTGACTTGGTAAAGTGTGTCAAAATCCCCCAGCAAGCACAAAGGCTGACACCCCCTCCTCACGGGTACTGCAGAAAGTGGTGCTGAGTACAGCAAAGGAGCCCGACGACGGAGGCCCTGGCCACAGGGTCTGTAGGCAAATCTGAGCAAGAATGCAGTAAGGTAGCTAAGACAAGACCAGAGTGTAGAAAATCCATTAATACACACCAGGAATAAAAAGAACATACGTATTTCCAAAGATTCCATTTAACAACACCAAGGAAAAATGCAAATACTGAAGACTATGAATAACAAAAGATGCACAAGAATTTACAAAGATAATTACAAAACTTCATCGGTACATAGTAAAGACATACAAAAAGAAAAAAAAAAATGGGAGGGTTGGGCGTGGTGGCACACGCTTGTAATCCCAGCAGTTCAGAAGGCTGAGGCCGGAAGATCACAAGTTCAAAGCCAAACTCAGAAACTTAGCTCTGAGCAACTCAGTGATGCCCTAAGCAATTAAGCAAGACCCTGTCTCAAAATAAAATATAAAAAGGGCAAGGGATGTGGCTCAATGGTTTACTGGGCATCGGGGTTGGTTCCGTAATTAAGCTATTGTAAATTGAGCTGCTATGAACATCCCTGGGTTCAATCACTGGTACCTAAATAAATAAATAGAGGGAGGGATAAATCATGTTCATGGACAGCAAGGCTCACAATTCCGAAGTTCTGAACTGCTCCCAAATTGATCCATAAATTCAACGCCACCCTAATCAAAATACCAACAGTGTATATCATAGATATTGACAAGCTGATTTTTAATTTTACATCAAAATGTAAAGTGCCCAGAATAATTAAAAACATGTTTAAAATGAAGAGTGAAGGATTTATGATTAAGACTTGCTATAATGGGCTGGAGCGGTGGCTTGGCGGTTACAGTGCTTGCCTGGCATGCGCGAGTACTCAGGTTCAAACCCCAGCACTCATGTACACAATGAAGTGTCAGAGAAACAAGGGCCATGTGAAAAACTCAATATAAATAGATTC